>JASANW010001374.1:0-88928 GCA_030849725.1 Trypanosoma boissoni
AACATCCGTGACAGGATTCGAACCTGCAACCCCCTGATCCGTAGTCAGGTGCTCTTCCGTTGAGCCACACGGACTTGTATACGGAAGCGCGAAGTTCTGTTTTTTGAATGTATGGGTAAATCGCGACTCCGTACTCCCTCGTGCAATTGTGCCATCCTCTCTTATTGGTCATTTGATAAGCCTCAAACTTACCGAAAGCTACGCGAAAATGATAAATTAAGAGTTTTCTATTGTTGTACACTTTAAAGTGGTACCTAAGGTTAAAGCAGCTTTGTTTCTTAGTTGAAAGTACAAGTGAAAGATCATGAGGCATTGAATGTACCTTTACTCTTTCTGTATAGAGTGGGCAGCACGAGCTTGCCTTACTGCCTCTAAGTATTCACCCATGAGGTCCTCCAAAGTCGTGTTATTCGTGCTTGTTGTTGCGGATTCAATTACGTCATCGTTGCCCCCACACACTTCTTTTTCTTGTCCTTGATTTTCCTCCACAAAAAAGCGCATCCCTAGGTCACTTTGTTCTGGTTTCCTTTCCCAATTATCATTGTTGTTGCACCGAAGTGCACCGATCAGCTGTCCGAGCTTATCTTCAAGAGACGGCTGTTGTCCATCTCCGGAAGAAAGCAGAGATGGATCTCCTTCCTTAATATCCGAGGCACCTTTATTGGCCGAGGGTTCATTTTCCGTAATACCTCCCTGAGCATCTGTTGGCCGCATCGCGCCCTATATGCAATCTCTATATGATGTGTAGAAGAATAAGACGAAATAGATGTATATGGGGAAATTTTAATGGCCTTTAAACAAACAGAATATACGCTTATCGACTCGGCCTGAGCTACCTTTACCCTATATCATAGGAGATAAAATAAGGAGACAAAGGAAAATCAAACATGCCTCTGACTTAGCTTAAGATACACCCGAATCAAACCCATTTCTATGACAAGTACCACCACCCAAATATCTCCCTAAGAAAATATGAGGAATCTATCAATAACAACTTAAGAAGTGGCAGCTTTAAGAGGCCTTCCGACCCTGAAGAACCCCCGCGACGATGGAGTCCAGGGGTTGGGTTGGATGGGAAGGCAAAAAGTAAAACTCAAATGGGAAGATCCCTTTTGAGGGAAAAACTGCGTGCTCCCGTGTTATAGATTTAAAAAAGGTAAGGGTAAAATATAAACGAGAGAACAAAATGGGGGGGGGGCACCAGGGGAAAAGTAGGTGGCCTTATCTCAGTTGATATTCTCTTCACAGGCTCCTAAGAAAAAAAAAAAAAACGAAGAATCTGAACGCATCTCCTCCACAGCATTACAAGGATCATTGTAGCGCAATGCATAGATGTTCGTTTGTTTGCCATGGTTGTTGTTGTTGTTCTCATTTTCCACATTTCTCCCTCATTTTTTTTAGTGTTTCTGTTAATGTAATCAGTTAAAAGACATTTCAAGACCGCTTACAACCAACCATTGATCCTATACTTTTTGCACACTCAAAGCTATGTTGCCATTACCACCAACTGTAGTTATTACCTCTACTTCCTCACTCTCTCTATATGTATATATATATATATATATATAGCGTTGTATCAAAGTATATATTTTCTGGAAGAATCACAGAGAGACCACTTATTCACCTCAAATCTTTTGCAAAATCCAAGAATCAAAATCACAAAATCTGCCGCAATATAAAAGACACCTTATTTGATCTCTTAATAGCATCCAAAGCTTTGGATCGAGTTGTACTATTGATTCTTGTCAAATCTGTGCCGTTTACGGCTTCCACTTTCCATTTGATCGATCCATCAGCATCAGCGTGCAAGCGTTTAACAAAAGGATGTGTTCTGAGCGCGGCCGAAATAGGTGGCAAGCGTGTGAGCATCATTTTGTCGCCAGAAAGGGAAACTTTAATATCCCACGGTATCTTCACATCGGGGCGCCGCAACACCATCGTGACACCATCGAAGCGGTCCAATGTAACTGCATTTTCAAAAGTTAGTGGAGGCGCTTGCTCTAACACAGCAGCAAGATCAAGGCCAGCTTCACCAGTTCCCCCTTCTGCATGTGCTGTGTTCGAAGCCTGCTTCTTTGATGACTTGAGTTTTTTACTCACATTTTCTGCTAATTCCACACGGGACTTAATTTCAACCAGCGGTGTTTCTATAACTCCCATTTCCTTGGCGGCCTCCTCCAGGGATGACTTCTTTTTTCGACCACTTTTCTTCGGCGCCTCTTCGGTCTCCGCATCGACGGCAGCCTCCTCCGACAATGTAGCCTTTTTCGCGTGGGACACCTTTCTTCCGGACCCCTCATCCAGCACTCCTTCACCTGGCGCTGCAGCGGCAGTTTCCTCAAAGGATGGGATCTCTTCCTCTTCGTGCGCAGCAATCTTCTTGGGACGACCACGTTTCTTCTCCTTTACTTCTTCCCTGCTGCCCTCGTCCNATTTTCTCAAAGGATGGGATCTCTTCCTCTTCGTGCGCAGCAATCTTCTTGGGACGACCACGTTTCTTCTCCTTTACTTCTTCCCTGCTGCCCTCGTCCGAAGGAAAGTCCTCGTTAGCCTCTGACGTCGGGATTTTCTCAAAGGATGGGATCTCTTCCTCTTCGTGCGCAGCAATCTTCTTGGGACGACCACGATTTTTTTCCATTTCAGTTATTGTTTCCACCGTTTCAAGGTTAGCCCTAGTCTTTCTACGACGTTTTTCTGCTATTTCAGTCGCCCCAAGTGAAATTTTTTCTGAAACAAACTCGTCAGAACCACGTAGGGTAGTTTCATTCTCTGCCTCCACTCCTTCTACAGCATGCCTTTCAGAATGGAGGTGCTTCTTGCTCCGTCTTCGAGACTCAGCGATTTCTGGTAGTGTCCCATCTGGGCTTATGTAGTTTGCCTCAAGCAGTGCACGATGACGGGTTATCTCCGCTTCATCTTCATCTACTACTTCTTCGCTTGCTGATACTGCCTTCACCTCGGTTGTCATTGTTTCCTCACCCGTCGCTGCTGCGGTTTTCATTTCCATCATCGTAGGAGCATTAGCTTCTACAGGCTCCGTTGCGTGCCCCATTTCGCCAATTACCTGCAAGCGCATCACCAAATAAGTAGAGCTGCGAATAACATCTGAAAGGAATTTGTATGAAACCGCGGATGTATCACATCCGTTGACGTTGACGATAAGCAAACTTCCACGGTATTCCAAAAGAAATTCCTTTGCGTCATCGGAGAGTTTCACTTCTTCCGCAACATCATCCAAGATAAGAGTTTCATCAGCTCTGCGCATCCGTAAATGCCATGGGACATCTGTAGAGGGCCGTTTGATGATTAAAGCCACCTGCTGGCCTGATGCGTTTTCTCCTCCTTGTGGTATAATCTCAAACCCCACTTCGTGTGGTTGTGTGAGAACTGAGCTTAGCTCTGACACACTCAAGTCAATCACGAGATCAGGACCTTGCAGTGCCTCCAAAACTTTTTCTTGCCGAACAGTCTTTAACTCCATGTTATTGTCCTCATCGGTGCCTTCTCGGGCACGAATACTCCGTTGGTTAATATCAAAAATAACCAAACCACCCGACTCCTGTTGAAGGGCTCGATACAGAAAACCGCCCTCCGTCGTGGCATTGCGTAACGCGTTCTCGATACCGACGAGGGCTCCATCTGGATTGAGCATAAGGCCCCATTTGGAAGTTAGTGTAGTCCGCTCAATTCGAATCCTACCCGCTTCAGGGTCATACGCGGTAACCTTTGCATAAACCTCGGATGCCGTTGGGCGCACTTCACCTACCAAAGAAGATGAACGGGCAGTTTCAAGACTCAATCTTTCCGGTTGCACCATTAACACCCATCCTAGTACACTGTAGTACGTTTCGACTGTTAGAACTGCCGTGGTTACATCAACGGCTACACTCTTGGAAAGAGAAGGTTTGCTCGAGTCTATAAATGAAGAATTCATGGAATCAAATGCAGTTTCCATAGCTCCTCGTAACTGAAAAAGATCAGTTGCATTTTTCTTTGTACAAGTTAATGCATCAATCGCCTCCTTGTTTCTCTTTTTATGGACGCTAACGTGCTCCTCCGCTTCAATTCGTGCTTCTAGACGCCTGCAGGCTTCTGTGTAGGTATCCTTTACGATCCCAGTAGAGAGAACTGTCGCAACAGACACAATTGCCTTTGCACATGCACTGCGCTCAGCAAAGATACTTTCTAAGCGTGGCATCAATGCAATGGCCTCCTCATCGGAGTTGATGGGCATCAGCGCTTCTATGTCACTTTGTAACGCACAGGACGCGTAGGCAAACAAGACGGTCCGTTGAATACCGTAAAGCATTTCCTTCGGTGTAGAAGAGGACTCACGCTCCAGGACAGTGCGAAGCTCACGAAGCACTACGCCCTGAATACGAGATACCTCCGCGCGTAATACACGATCATGGGCAGGGTTTGAAACAACTTGCCGAAGTGTCTTGTCATACAACATGAAAGGAGACATAATACGAGCCCTAAGAGATACAATCTTTTCAGCAAATTGACTTTCCACCGTGGCCCTGTGAATACGAGTTTGATCCACTGGCTCCACGGGGTCTGTGAGGGCCGCCTCACGCGCAGAAGCAGATCTTTTGGTCGTCTTCTTTGATCGATACATTTTAACGCAAGACTATTCAATGTATCACAGCAAAATAAACATATGCAAACAAACGGATGAACAGCAAAAAAAAAAAAAAAGAACAGAATTAAAAGGATGTGAATAAACAAAACACAACAACAACAAAAAAACTATTATCATTGCATATACTTCAAAAAAGAAAACACGCACAAGTAAAAGTACCTCAAAGCATTGTTCCCTATAGCATCAAAAAAAAAAAAAAGGGGAAATAAACAGTGTAATAACCTCCCTTTTGCTTATTCTAAAATTAACAAAAAATCCTTTCCATTCTTCAATGCGCACGTCCACCATTTAGCGCACTGTGGCATTCGGCACTTCCGCAATTTCCACGATACCTTTCGCATGGTGCGCGGGAATATCTTTCCAGCGCATGACACCTTCTTGGTCTGTTCGGAGGAAACCAATAAGTTCACCCATAACATTTGATGAGAGCTGCTTCGGTGCCTCCACTTTCACATTTATATCATCAGACTCATTTGTGAAGAAAATTCGGTCACCTGGCTGGGCATCCTTGGGTGGCGGAACAAGACGTAGTTTCTCTTCACTAGATGCACAGAGCACCATACCATGAGACACAACTCCTCTTAATGGCTTCGGCTTCATATTGCAGACAGCGAGGCAGAGCTTTCCCTCGAGATCGTCGAGTGTGTAGTGAGCCACCAATCCGGAAACAATCGTACGCTTTTCGGTTCCTAAATCCATTTCTTCAACGTAGAGACGGTCTGCGCCAGGATGAGCTTTCACATTCGTAAATCGCCCTACTCGCACTTCAAGAAGATTCGGGTCAAGCACGACATTGCTACTACTTGCATCTTCTTTTTTGACCGTCTTCTTTTGTTCTCCCACCGATGCAGTTTCACCCTTCAGCATTTTGGCCATCTTAGCCCGCTCCTTCTCTTTTCTCCGCCGAATAATTTCCTCTTCCGATGGCTTCACGTACACGGGCGCTGCTGCTGCTGCTGCTGCTGCTGCACTTTTTCCCGTCGTCTTTGACACAGCTGCTGCGTCAGTGGATTTGGATATGATGGGCACAAGATACGCATCTGCCTGCGCAAAGAGAGACCAGGACATTGTCGAGTGTCGCACCTGATCTTTTCCATTAGGATGACCATGAATGGCAGCGTACAATAAGAAATCTGCAACAGTGGCGCGTGGGGTTCCTGCAAGAAAACTCTTCTCCAGACCACAGGTCTCAATACTGCGCTCAATTTCTGCAAAAACGTATTTTGCGAGAGGTGTACAGGCTCCATCTGAGCCACGCAACACGAGAGTTGCATCGGAAGAGATAAGTGATGCTGTGGAGACCCACTGGTTCACCAAAGGACGCACATCTGCGCCAGCACCAAGAAAATCCAACAGTGCGGCGTCTTCTGTGCTAGCTCGGAGTGACGAGATGAGTGGCATGATACCAATGTGCGTTGTGGACTCGTCCTTCACGGCAAAGTACTCACCTCCTGCGACAATGTGGTTGTCAGGGACGGCAAGTACCTTTAACACATGCTGGACTGCTTGGAATAGGGGCGACTTCCCCTGAAGTATGAATTTGGGCGACATATAAGAAATGTTTCTTTGCAATGACTACGTGTTTTCAAAAAAAAAAAAAAAAAAACAAGAAAAAAAAAAAGCAAAAGATAGTCTTCACAACAGTGACACATACATGCACGTGAAAAACAACCTCCTCAACAATAGACCCCAAACACTTGTATTCCTTCAGATAATATAAAAAAGACAAATAGTAGTCCTATAAGTATGAATATATATATATATAAACGCGAACAAATACACCCACCCATAGACATACACTCTTGGCACAATGACGGGGTCGATGATAAAGTTACTGTTACACACCGTTCACAGAGTCAGCGAAATGCAACACCGAATGCAAACTAAATTTCCCCAAATACAGCTTGGAAAAAAATCAAAAAGAAGAAAACAACAACCAAAAAAAATGGAGACCATGAGTTTATACCCCCCTCCCCTTTCCACCGGAAGAAGACGAAGGGCCTTCATTTCCGCTTGACTTGTGGTAAGTTTCTTTAAACTTCGCTACGCGTAGTCGCAGAATTGGTATATCATTTTTAAGAGCCGACACAATGCTATTGCGTCCCCACGGACTAAGGATCGGTAGAGCAGACACAATACTCATCTCAGATGCCCTAGATACAGCAGCGAGGTTTTGAATTTCAGGTTTCACAGTATTCTTCCAGCGTAGCAACAAATCCACGGTCCTTTCCCGCCCAATAAAAAGACGGTCCACGACACTGTCACATTTCTCCAACTGCTCCTGTGCGTATGTCATGTTCATTTTAAGGGACACTAGGAATCCCACTACACTGGCAAAAGTGGCCACACAACTGAGCGCTATTAATGATTCTGAGATACCCCCCATAAGCGCAAGGCCCACACAAGCCAAAATCAACGACGCTGATATAGCGATACTTGTCATCTGGCGCCGACGAATATCCCATACAAGGGTGTTACACACTTGCCCCGCAAGCAAAATGCGCTTTGCGCCTTCTTCGGTTTCCGTGATAAGGTTGTCGAGGCGGCGCAGTGGTGCGCGCATCAACTCGTCCACGACCTCCATTCGCTGCTGTACAAACTCCGATGTTGAGAAGTCAGAGGAAACAGCCAGTTTGGCATTAAGAACATCATTGCCAACCTCCGAATCAACCCTCGCAGGCCCTGTCGCTGTATTGCCTAGTGCAATGAACGTTGTATAGATGCGTGGAATATCTTTCATATGCAGAACCTTACTCAGATTCCAACATAGCGCCCCGTACGCCCGGGCAAAGTCAGTCGCCTTGTCAAACATATCAACCTTATTCAATAGCAGGAGAAACTTGTGCTCAAACCCAGAAAGAGACCGAGTGAGAACGTCAAGTGTCTCGCCGGTCGTACCGGGGTTTGCTGGATCAAACATAAGGAGAATGACATCACAGCGTTTGGCAAACCACCTTGTCACTCCCAGAAAGTCGTAGCCGCGCATCTGCCCCTCCAGCGTTGTCCGATCCTTCACATGTGTTGGAGTGTCTATCATTCCAGGCGTATCGACAATCATAAGACCCGGTGGGATACGTGAGTTTTCTGGCACCTGCCGCGTTTTCATTTTAAAGCGGTGCACAAAGTGGGGGCCAAAAGTTTGTAAATCCTCTAACTGATATCTAGGATCACTCAGAACGGATGGTCCATCCTCATCCAAATCTTTTGATCCACGTTTAATTATAGTGAATCCGTCATCCGTCGGGGCAACACCTGTTTGCTGCACGTTGCGACCCAAAAGATGATTAATAAAAGTTGATTTCCCAGAACTATGATTACCAAGAAGCATCACCATCGGTTCGTTATAATCCGCAGATGGAAGAAAATGAAAAGCTTGGTCATACTGCTTCAGCGTATTGTTCTTTAATGTGGAAAGCGCCTCTTCAATTTCACGCAGTTCTTGCTGCTTTTCTCTGTTCCATAAGTCCATCGCTTCCCCATCCGCACCATCTTCGTCCTTGCCCAGCATGGTCATCTTGGCAGTTGCTGTGAAAAACCCCCGTGTGCAGCTTTGCGGGATGGACACATGGCAAAACCGCAGAGTCCTTGCGCTCAAGAAACGGGTAAACTCCGCACGAGTCGTCCAGGAGCTCCTCCGCCAGGCAGAGGGCCGCGGCGCCAGAAGACCAACAGCTGCTTTGGTTATGCCGAGCGCTTTGTTGGAGTGCATTCAAAGGGCGTATCTAAGAGGTGGTCAATGATGATGAAGAAAAACGCAACAGAAAGGAAAACAAAAAAAAGAAAAAAAAAGAAAAAAAAGAATAAAAAAAAGTTTCTCAATAGTCAGAATATGCCATTCATGTCTAAGGATTCTAAACAACAACAGCAAAATAATAATAATAATAATAATCTCCAAATAAGTGTGTATACACAATAAAATTTAGTGCGCATGCATCAACGAAAAAAACAAAAACAAAAACAATGAAGACACACATATATACTTTTGTTTGTGAAGGGTAAGATATATCGAAATTCATGGCGTGAAAAAAGAAAAGAAAAATAAAAGCGATTATGAGTGAATGGGCACATACGACTTCAAATGTGCAGATAAACATTCAGAAGGAACACAAAAAAAAAAAGAAGGAAAAAAAAATAGAGGGAGTGAGAATGAGATCAGCAGAACGTTTTGAAAAACACCAAGCAAAAACGAACTACTGATATATATATATATATATAAAGAATCAGCGCATAATGAGGTTTCACAATTCAATGTACCTACCCAGAGGGATTCCGAAATAACGTAATGCAGTGAAAACAATGCAGTTTTGTGTGTCGAAGTGAAGGGAATAGAAAAAGTGCGTGCCTTGCTATTATTGTTGATGCTTCATTCTATCATACAATTCCTCCCCTCCCCTCCCCTCATATATATATATATATATATGTATCTTTGCAACATCTGAATGGGGAAAGAAAGGCAATTTAAAATAAACATCATGAACAAAGACGACCAATCAAGAAAATATAACAAGACACAGAGTAAAAGCCACACACACACACACGGGCCCAAAAACAAAAACGAAAAACAACAACAAGAAACAGAAAACGTAATGGAATCTCACACATAAAGAAAAACACCATCACAAGAAACCCGCAAACTTAGGGGTAACTATAAACACATGTGGAAAAGATTTATATATATATATAAATAAATAAATAAAAAAACAGGCGCAGGTGAAGGGTATGAAAAAAAAAGAGGATTGCATGCGTGCAAAAGCATGCGATGAACAAATGTAAGAGGAAATTGTGCCTTTAAACTTGCATTCTCATCGCTAAGAAAACAAAATTATCACAGTTGTACTACTGTGGCGAAGACATACTTTTCACGTATTCAATTTCACTAAACATCGCAAATGTTGCTATCTTTCCTGAATTTTTTTTTTTAATATTTTAATCACATTACACCAAAAAATTACCCTCTTGCGACTATCCTTCGCATTCTCACTCTCTTTGACTCTTTTTTTTTTTTTGTTGTTTTGTTTTTTGTTTTTCCCACTCATTACTTTCTCTTTTCTTTCCGCTACTCACAATATGTATCTCGAAGAATTGGTAAAAAGAAAAGCATCACAGCTTATATGTGCCATTCAATGATATAGTCTCGCGTAACCCACGAAGAAAAAGAATGTATATAGAAAGCATTGAATTGCCATTTCACATTTCATTTCATTCTTTCATACACGAATAGAGCGGTTTTTTTTTTTTTTTTTTTGCATTCCTTTTTTTCTTTTTCTTCTTCTTCTCATGTGCCTTTAGTCTAGAAATAATTAGACTGTATAAAACGTCCAACTATTTCCGCTGCCCTTCTCCTCCTTCGTCACTTTTTCCCTTTGCGCCTCACTCGCCCTTATCCGCTACGGATGTCCCCGCCGCCTCCGCGCCGGCAGTGCTCGCGCGGTTACTGCGCGCACCGCTCCCGCGCCGCTCAGCGGATTTCTTCTCCGCCGCCGCCATGCGCTCGAGCAGCCACGCAGAGAACGACGCACTCTCGTCCTCGGTGATCTGAAACACACTGACCGGCAGCGGCGTGCCGCCGGGCAGGGATGCGGTGTCGAGAAAGAGCTCATCGAAGAACGCGTGCTCAAGCACATCCACCGCGGAGAGCCGCTCCTCCGGTTTGTAGCGCAGAAGTTGCCCGACAAGCGACACCGCCGCGGGGGAAGTGCCTGGCGGGAGAATGCTCTGCCACTGCAGGGCGTTCGCCTTGAGCGCGTGGTACCACTGCATGTACCCGCCCCCGCCGGACGGCTCCGCGAGCGGCAGCAGCGTCTCCGCGCCCTGCGGGTTCAGCGCAACCATTTCCTGCCGCGACGGCGCGCCGAGGACTTTGAATATCTCTGCCATTTGGTCCACCGTGCTGCTGCCCTTGAAGAGTACCTGCCCGCACAGAAGCTCAGCGAGCACACAGCCAAGCGCCCACATGTCCACATGAAAGTCATAATAGAATGAGCCAAGAAGAAGCTCCGGCGCGCGGTAGTACCGGGAGCATATGTACGAAACATTCTTTTCCCGTGGCCCTTTTGCTCCAATCGGTTGCATGACTTTTGCGCTTCCAAAGTCGCACAGCTTCACCGCACCAGTTTCCGGGTCCACAAGGAGATTGCTTGGCTTCACGTCACGGTGACATATACCGCGGGCATGAAGAAGCGCAAGTGCACGTGCCACTTGGAAGATGACAACCTTAACAAGCATGATCGGCATCCGCTGCTGACGCTGCCGCACGTAAAGGCTATTGAGGCGGTGAATGTCCAGTGGAAGGTAATCCATCACAAGATTCAAATGCCGCTCCCCATTCGCCCCAGGCGCGTAGAAGTAGTCAAGCAGACGCACCACGTTTGGGTGATACGAAACAATTGTGGGAGGCATCGCTAAAGCGGGTGTGGTGGACGTGTCCTCCTCCTTGGTATTTCCATGAATGTTGCTAGAGCAACTGCTACCACTACCATAACTGTCATTTCTACGAGCGTTGCTGCCAATGGGAGTCTGTTGTCGTTGTTGTTGCTGTTTTTGTTTCCTTTGCGGTGGTAAAAGATAATCGCGAAGGAGCGCGAGTTCGCGGTGGTGCAGACGACCGTCTGAGAGAACTCTCTTCACCGCGACAATACATCCCGTTTCCCGCGCCCGCGCAAGAAAGACAACGCCAAATGAGCCTTGACCAATAAGCCGCAGCGGTTCGTACATGGACGGGTCACCGCCACCACCACCACTGGCGCCTCTGAGTGCTGTCATTGCATCGGGCGGCAGCGGTGGCGCTGCTTCACTAGACACTCTCATTTTTTTTTTTTTTAATTTGTTTACTGCGGATATAGAGAGAGAAACTGTCGCCCACTTTGTTTACCCCCACAAAAAAAAAAATAATAATAATAAATCACCGCAATTCTCCTTGCGTTTGCCTATATATATATATATATATCCCTTTTTTTTTTATTTTCCTATTTTGCCTAACTCCTTACAATTCTGGAAAACAGCAACAACAAAAGAGACGACAAAAACAGAATGGGATATAAAAAGGAATATATATGCACATGAGGAAAAAAGTGTCCAGCGAGAATTAAAAACAGCAAAAACAAAAACAAAAACAGAGAGGAACAAGAATAAATAAGTAAAGTTAGGGCAAAAAGGACTACCATATGCATAGCAAAGAAACGAAAAGAAAAAGTTAACTATTGCTTTTTCTATCCCTTAATAAGATCTCGCATATTTCACAATCCTCTCATGTCCCTGATATGGAAAACAGGGTATGTTTCCACCATTTATTTTTCTTTCTATATTGTCCAAGAAAACAAAAAAGAACAAAAAAAAACAGAACAGAGAAACTTCCGCTCGAACAGAAAAGAACACAAGTACGTATATAAAATGGTATAAACCATTTTTATCATTTCGCCATAAAAGCATAAAAAAATGCTAACTCATCAGTGAATCCAATTTAAAAAAAAAAAAAGATTCTAAAGAAGAACACAGAAGCGAAGTAGTATCTCACTTTCCATTCAATTGAACATCTCCTCCAACCTCTTGGACTTATCCATGCAGTCGATAACCGCCTCGATCACCGCCGAGCGCATGCCTCCCCTTTCAAGAGAGCGCACTGCCTCTATTGTGGTTCCTCCCGGGGAGCAAACAGTGTCTTTGAGGTCCCCCGGCGACTTTCCGCTCACGAGAAGCATTTTCGCGGCCCCAAGCACTGCCTGCGCGGCAAATTCGTACGCATGACCCCGCGGAAAGCCACCCTGCACCGCCGCATCGGCCATGGCCTCCAAAAACATGAATACGTACGCCGGTGACGAGCCAGCAACGCCAATGACGGCGTGAATTTGCGCCTCTGTCACTTCCACTGCCTTGCCTACGGTGGAGAATATAGTTAGCACGCTCTCCGTCTCCTCGCGCGTAACAAGAGTATTTGGGGTTACGGATGACATACCTTCGCCGACCATTACCGGAACATTGGGAAGCACACGTACAACCTTGCAAGGTTTCCCAATTGCTTTTTCCATCGACGCAATCGTAATACCAGCAGCCACAGAGACAATAATTTTATCGTCTGTTATCACATCGCGTATCAACTCGAGGGCGGGGCAAATGCCATAGGGCTTCAGGCCAAAAATGATCAACTCAGACTTCGCCACCACATCCGCGCAGTCGATACCTCTCTGCACACCGTATTGTTTACACAATCGGTCAACCGTTGCGACAGTGCGGTTGAAAACATAAATGGACTCTGGGGCGTACTTTTCGCTGGTCAACAGGCCGCTGAGAATGCACTCGCCCATATTCCCACAACCGATGAACCCAATCTTCATGCTTACGTGTCTTAGCTTATGAGTATACTAATAGTAAAAAGTGTAATAAACAAAACTTTTACTTGGCCATTCAACAAACACACACGCACACGCACACAAAGAATAAATAAATAAAAAGATAAAACAATAAAAAAAAACCCATCAATCATATGCACAGATGAATATATAAGTATATGTTTTAGTTCCCTTTTTTCACCATAATGCAGATTCCCTTAATTGGTCTCTTCATATATGAATTGTGGGCAAAATATCTCCAGAGGAAGCCCGTACAAATGGCCCGATAAATAATTCAGAACAAAACAAGCACGACAATTTTTCTTTCTTTTTTTTTTTTTAAAAAAAAGGAGAAACTAGTTGTCTTCGAAACCAACATTCCCTGCAAGGTTTGTTACGTACGTCTGTGGCACCCGCCGTGGCGGCACGCGCAGGTATGACATAGGGTCCAGCGGGTCCGGCTGCACGAGTGCCTGCTGAAACACCTCCGTCCCTGTACGCACAATGTGAAACGGCGGAGCGACTGTTGGGTCGTCCTGGCATTTCCACGTCACAGTGGACCCGCTGCCGCTCCCGATGCTACCGCGTCGGGGTTTCTTCACACCGCCAGTCATCGCGCGGCTCAGGCGCTGGAGCAGCTGCACTGCCTTGCTGCGGTTTGCGTGGGTCTCCCGCTTTTCCTGCCGCAGCGCGTTGACGGCGGAGCCGAGGTCTGTGTGAATGAGGTGCTCACGCGACATGCCGGTGAAGGCATCGAGGATTTCGTCGCCGTTACGGGCGGTAAGCTCCACGCCGAGTTCACCCTCAATGGGAAAGTCGAGCAAAATGTCCAGAGCAGCGGTGCGCAGCTCCAGGGCCGCCAGCTCTCGTCGAGTAAAGTCGTACAGCCACGTACTGAGTTCCTGCAGAATACCTCCTTCAATGAAAAATGGACGCAGCACCTCACGTCGGCACTGCGCGACGACTTGGTCCTTGATACTCACACGATGCAGCGGCGGGCGGCGTTCTTTCATATCCATCTCATCCTTCTGTCTCGCCTCACGCATTGTTGTAATAACGGAGGAGGCGATGCCACTGAGAAGGCTCCGTTGAGCTTCGGCGGTCATTTTATTCGCCTTCCCACTCTCACCGGTAGCGGAGTTTACTCCACGACGCGTACGACCTGTCTCGGTTTTCCCACCGCGTACCATGTTCTCGGAATCAGCGAATGTCGTGTCGTTCTTAGCATTAGCAGCGCCAGAAGAAACCGTCCTTCTCTCGCGACGCGTGCGCTTTGCTTTTGAACGTGAGTCTCGCTCGATTACCACATCGTCGTTATCACTCTCATCACCCCGCCGGCCACGCTTAGACGGCTTCTTCTTATCTTTACGCTTCTTACTTTTTTGGCTTTTTTCCTTTTTGCTTTGCTTGTGCAGTTTTTTCCAGCGTTTATACACAGCCCGACCAAGTCCCTTAGCCTCATGTTTGCTAGTAATGCCCTGGAGCACCTCGTCGGGGATCGCGCCATTCCCCTCCCCTTGCTGTGCTTCACCATAGGAGATATCCCCTATGCCATCACTGTTATTTTCATCCGCATGGCCTTTCTGACTTTCCACTTCGCCCTCGGTGTCATCATTATCACTGCCCAGATTCAGCACAAGCTCTTCTTCCTCGTCTCTTGTATCGCTGACCGCGCCGGCTGCGGTCGGAGCATCCACGGCGATCCCAAGAATGCGATCCTCGTCGTCGCTAAGGTCTGTCATTCCGCTGCGTTGGCAATAATTCCGTCTTGTGCGATTCAATGAAAAATTGGATAATATCTCCGAATCGCACGCACTACAAATCTTCGTCTACACAACTTCACACACAAACACACCCTACAACAAATGCAAAAAGAAGGTAACGCTGAGAGGAAAAGAATTTTTTTTTTAAAACAAAAACAAAAAACAAGTAATTAAAGACAAAAATTATACCAACAGAAGTTGAATGATAAGTGAAATCACATTTTACCCTGTGTTTACCCCTTGAAAAGTTATTCACCCTTACTTTACCGTCCACACACACAAAAAAAAAAAAAAACGGAAAAAGAGGATATAAAAAGACTTTTCATGGCTTCAGCGAGTGCACCTCGATCATAAAGCCATAAAGCAAAACACCCTTTAGTACAAAGGCTCAAATTAATAATAGGAAACAAATTTTAAAGAAAAGAACTCCAACAAAAAAAAAAAAAAAAAAAAAACAAAGATAACGCATGCCTAACATAAGAAACACAAATTAAACCGTTAGGATCTCAGTCGCAAGTTAAGATGGCGCAAAAATCCTTCCACTTCGTCACTTACATTGCAATTCTAACATGATCCAAAGCTGAAGATATACTAGTATTAAACACAACTCAAAATGCGCAGCACTTCACTCAAAGATGGCCTGTAGTTTCCAATCGAAAACCCCGTTGATGTATCCAACTCCAATGTTCGAATCGACACCTCATCGTAAAAATCTTGCGCGAGCACAATGACATGTCGCACGTCCAATACACCAGCAACTCCATTGGCAAACTTGATAAGCTCGTCGTATGTGAGGTGCTGCTGCAGTATCTGGGGGGCCAGGGCCTTGAGCAGTGCCGCTGCAACAAAAATCTCAAACTGCGGCGTGTAGGGGCAGCTGATCAGCACGTCCCACAGCAGCATTGTGTCCTCGATGGAGAACTCACGTTTGAACAACATTAACAGCCACCGGAAGCAGAAGGACATGTCGTCTGCGTGCTGGCTCACCAGATGTGCATAAAGGGATGGCACAAAGTGCCGAATAAGCGTTTGCACTGCGTCGAGCTGCGCTCCCATCGACACACGCACGTCTTGGCGGAAGTTGTTCTCACAACGCTCAGAAAGAAAGCGAGCAAAGCAGGTGAAGGCCTCCACTTTCGACTCGGAGAGTAGAACAATGACGGAGAGAATATCGCTCATCCCCTGGCAGTACCCCAAGTCAAAGTTAAACATGGCATAGGCCATGAGCACATCGCGCAGTGCTTGCTGCTTTTCGCTCTCGTCCGTGGCGTAGGAGGGATGGGCGCGATCGGTGCGCACCACATCCTTCAGAATCGCCGCACGGACATCTCGGAACGCAGTGAAGCGCTTCTCCTGCTCGGGGAATATGCTCGTCCACTGCGCAGTGAGGTTCTCGTACATGTGGCGGTACCCATTGCGCACATCTTCGCGCTGTGCCTCCGTCGCGTCCTCGGGGTACGCGCGCAGCAGGAAGAGCCACACCTCCAGGCGAATGCTGTCGTCGATGCCGCCGGCAAACGCGACGGCACGCGCCTTTGCGAGCCGCTGCGGATCCACGCGGCGCTCATCGCCAACGAAACACGCAGACCACTCGGCGGCCCCGAGGGGAGGGCCCATTGCACGCAGCGGCAAGTTCGGAATACGCGGAATCTGACGCTCAATCGGAACGATAGGGTCAATGATCTCAAACGAAGCTTGGCTCACTGAATCGAACAAGTGTAAATAATCCTCACATGAACTTAAAGAAGGAGAATGAAAATCTACCGTGTTGATGATGTTTACATATATGTCGCTCTCATGAGTCGACAATTCATCAGACGAAACGGAATCGCCGACGTAACTCGCAGAATTCCTGTGAGTTGTCTGGTCGTCGTGCTCGTGTGGCTCGTGAACCACGATGTGGTCCTTGTTGCTGTTTTTATTTTGGATTTGTAACAAAGGATTGACGTTTGGGCACGTCCCGCACGTGTCGTAGTCCACATCGCTCACTGCGGCGTTCTTTAAAGGAGGAAGGGAAGGAAGCGGTAAGCAAGTTTGACTCGTAGACATGTCGCCCACGACGTCTTTTGAAGTGTTCCGTGCGAATTCCATACCTGTATCAGCTTCAGTACTTAAGCCATGTTGCTTTGCAGTTCGAGTTCCTGTGCTCCGATTCAAAGAGGGCTTCTGTTTGTGTTTGTTAAGCTTCTTCCACCGACTGTACACACCATTCCCAATTAATTTCGCTTCTTCCTCGTTGAGCTGAGTGAGAAGTTTACGCGAGAAACTCGACCACACCTCCAATTTACGCAGATGAAGTTTATAATTCCTTCTCCTGAGTAGATCACTTTTCGTCAAGATAAACATTGGCGCACTTAGTTTGTCTAGCTGAACCAAAGGAGCTATCCCACGAATTAAGAGGATGGAAGAAGTATGAGAAAAGCACAGCGTGGAAAAATAATACAATGAAGTCACTAACATCCGTTTTCTCAAAATATTAACAAAAAAGGTATATATATATAACACCACCAACAACAGTTGTTCCTTGACCATTTACCCACCCGTTTCGCGTATCTGTTACTACTGAGCACTATACACACACACACACACAAAGCAAAATATCTTTTCTCACACCACTCTCAAAGCTGTGCGGCGCACAGGAACTGGGCATTCAGCTGTTTATTTATAGCCGACTGGCGCTTCCACCTCCAGCGCTTGCCCTCTGTCACTTCAGCCCCCGCTTCCCCTTTTCTCCCGTGTGCCTCCGCCACATCCATTCGCATGAGCCGCGCCACGCTCACGGCGCTCCTTTCTGGCGCTACCAAAGTCTGGACATGTAAAAGAAAAATCCGCAAGTTTTCCAGAACCGTGTCGGTCCCTGCGACCCCCGGCTCGCGCGGGAGCCGCGGCAGCACGTCCGATCCCCTCTCCCACTCGCCGCCCCACTCCTCGACGAGAATCAGCGCGCAGCGGCGCCTGCGCTGGAGGCACCCGAAGAGCCAATGCCCGAGCGGCACCTCGCGGCCAGCGGCGCGCTCGCAGTGGTGCACATGCGAGCCGCGCCCACCGCATCCCTCGACAATTACGAGCGGAACCGCATCGCCCGCACTCTGTGGTGCCGCGCCGCGTGTGCAGTACACCGCGGCGTCTGTGAGGTCCGCGCAGTGCACCACTTCGAGCCGCTTCAGCGCCGCAAGGACAGCCGCGCGAGGGGTTTCGGGCGGAGCGGCGGTGGAGTCGGCATCGCAGGCCTCGAGCTGCGCGACAAGGCGCCGCGGGAGAAAGCCACCGCTGCCCGGAAGAAACAGAAACGTCACGGACCCACCGCTGGCCAAGTGACGCGCAGCGACACGATAGGTCCACGAGGACTTCCCGCTGCCGGGAGGGCCGCCAACGACGAGTACGTCACTGTGGCGAAGACCGCCGCCACAGGCGCTGTGAAAAATGGAAGGCATCAGGCGAACGTGCGTCGCGCGCAGGCGCTGGACGAGTGTACGGGCACTCTCGCGTCGCGTGGACATTGGACGACAGAGGGCCAAAAGCGTTCGTAAGCAGTGTTCTCGGGAAAAAAGGGGAATTTGTGGCAGGCGGCGGAAAAATCCCACGCTACTCGTAGCTGATATATATATATATATATATATATATATGATCTGTGAAAAAAAAGCAAAAAACTATCTATATATGACTTCAAAAAAGCAAAAACAAAAAACAAGATTCTTTTGCTGACGCACAAAGAGAGAAACTTTTTTAAACTATAATTTGCCTTCTATTCATGTTACCAACACAAATGCCCCAATTACAAACAAAAAAAAATAATCAACAACGCAGGTGACGAAACAAAAACTAAAATAAAGTCGTAGATTATACTTGCCGTCGTCTATACCACATTACGCCTTCCACTCATGCGGACAAATAACGAAAAAAAAAAACAGTATAAGACGCATACATTGCTGCCGCTAAGCATTAATGGGACAGATACAACACCAAACGACAATTCACATATCCGCACGAACACTGCCACTGACCCATAGTATCACTCTTTGCAGTTTATCCACATACAAAATTGTATTCACTCAAACCGCAGAGGCAACCATTCCATTGTCACTTCACCTCCCTCACCCGTTTTTTCACAGATAAGGTTAAGGTAGATCAGCGTTCTTGCTTCGTTGATATGCCTCACAAAAACACACCACGTCATAGGATGAAATAGCAAAACTCACAAAAACAGGTTTTAATTCCACGAGGAAAAATAAAAGCAGAGTGCTCGACTTTCTAACGATAAATAAAGCCGCTGATTTGACTAACACGGCTTAACGAAGTCAGTCTTCCGCACAACTCAAAATGCGCAGCACTTCACTCAAAGATGGCCTGTAGTTTCCAATCGAAAACCCCGTTGATGTATCCAACTCCAATGTTCGAATCGACACCTCATCGTAAAAATCTTGCGCGAGCACAATGACATGTCGCACGTCCAATACACCAGCAACTCCATTGGCAAACTTGATAAGCTCGTCGTATGTGAGGTGCTGCTGCAGTATCTGGGGGGCCAGGGCCTTGAGCAGTGCCGCTGCAACAAAAATCTCAAACTGCGGCGTGTAGGGGCAGCTGATCAGCACGTCCCACAGCAGCATTGTGTCCTCGATGGAGAACTCACGTTTGAACAACATTAACAGCCACCGGAAGCAGAAGGACATGTCGTCTGCGTGCTGGCTCACCAGATGTGCATAAAGGGATGGCACAAAGTGCCGAATAAGCGTTTGCACTGCGTCGAGCTGCGCTCCCATCGACACACGCACGTCTTGGCGGAAGTTGTTCTCACAACGCTCAGAAAGAAAGCGAGCAAAGCAGGTGAAGGCCTCCACTTTCGACTCGGAGAGTAGAACAATGACGGAGAGAATATCGCTCATCCCCTGGCAGTACCCCAAGTCAAAGTTAAACATGGCATAGGCCATGAGCACATCGCGCAGTGCTTGCTGCTTTTCGCTCTCGTCCGTGGCGTAGGAGGGATGGGCGCGATCGGTGCGCACCACATCCTTCAGAATCGCCGCACGGACATCTCGGAACGCAGTGAAGCGCTTCTCCTGCTCGGGGAATATGCTCGTCCACTGCGCAGTGAGGTTCTCGTACATGTGGCGGTACCCATTGCGCACATCTTCGCGCTGTGCCTCCGTCGCGTCCTCGGGGTACGCGCGCAGCAGGAAGAGCCACACCTCCAGGCGAATGCTGTCGTCGATGCCGCCGGCAAACGCGACGGCACGCGCCTTTGCGAGCCGCTGCGGATCCACGCGGCGCTCATCGCCAACGAAACACGCAGACCACTCGGCGGCCCCGAGGGGAGGGCCCATTGCACGCAGCGGCAAGTTCGTAATACGCGGAATCTGACGCTCAATCGGAACGATAGGGTCAATGATCTCAAACTGGTCGTCTGTAAGGGATTCGTCCATCTGCGCCATGTTGGATAACGAACGATGAAGAGATAACTGACCTCGCCGTACCCCATCGCGCACGGCGTGAATGGCTGTTGCAAGAGTGTAACGCCAGCGCCCCCTGGTTGGGCCATTGTTGTAGAGCAACCGCTCGATTTCACCGGGCGGGATTAGCGAAGCTGAATGCTGTGGTGTACCTTGACCAGGGGGATGCGTTGGTTCATATCTGGTTGACGCCGCCTCTGGAGAAGGTGGTACATCATCGTCACCATAAATGATAAAGTCATCGGTGTTGAGGAGACTTTGGCGTAAAGGAGACACTCGTCTTAATGCTTCAAGAAATTTGGTGATTCCACCGTGATGAAAGACAAGTGGATGTGTTGAGCGCCCGTTTGTGAGAGTCACAGTGATGATCCGCATCCCACGACGATTTGATCGTCGCTGAATGCGAGCTATTGAAGTAGTGGCTACACACATTGTCAATGACCATTCTAAGGGTGCGCTGGTTTCTGTACCCGGCGTTATGCGGCCGCAAATCTCTAGGGGAAGTATTTGGGGTAAATGTGCTGCAAGAAATGTATATGAAGCCCAGATAAGGTAATATAAATGTGTCACTGGTGGCTTACTGTCCTCTATGACGACACCTTCATGTTGCACCGAGTCTGTCTCCGCTGTTCCATCTTTCTCATATGCTTGTACTGATGTAGAAGAGAACTCGCTCGTCGGCGAGGGCTGCAAGCGATGCTGTACCAGTAGAAGGGTTCCAGTGTAATTGCTACTGTCGTCGTTGGGACTACCTTTCACAATGACACCATCTTGCTGGAGATGTATCCGAGCCGCACCGGGCGGCTTAAAAAGATCAACCACACACTTCTCTGATATCGCACTCATGTAATTAAAGATTCGTCTTATATATATATATATATATATATATATATATATCTACCTCAGGGCACACTATAAGTTTTTTTTTTTTTCTTTCTCGGCAGATTCTCCTTTCCTTGAATTCCTTTTTCTAAAAAAAATATTCGACGTTTATGCTTGTATTTCAGTGACTCGGAAAACTGGAAGATCAGGCTCTGTCCTAATATAGCTTTATATATATAAATATATATATAAATGGCTCTAAAAACATTACCAACAACAACAAAAGATAAAAAAAAAAAAAACTCAACTAGACCTTGACAACAATAAACATAATATAACACCAGCATAGTAAGAGACCTTTACAAAATTTTAAATACCGCTGGATTATATATACAAACGTAGATAGCTCTCTCTTTTTTTTTTTTTTTTGTCTGTTAACAATTATTCTTTTTGGATGATTTCTGCAGCAACATGAAATAAAGTAGCTGAAGAAAATGGAGAAAAACTTTGTTCATGCATTTTTTCAATTATTTTTTTTTTTGTTTCCCCTAGAGTTTATCTCATAAATGAGACCTCTCCACCTCCAGCTTCCCATATTCGCCTTATTACCCTTTTCCTCTCATGACTTGCCTTTAATCGCCAACATGTACTGTACACAACAACAACCACTGACTCTCTCAATATTTAATCGGCACGATAAATGAGATGGACGCCAAGCTCCGTCTCGACCGGCATGCTCACCTCCCCTTTGGATAATGCAAAGGCTGCCTTGTCAAAACTCTCAGTATAACTGCCGCTTTCAACAATCCCCAAGTCGCCATCGCGCTTGGCAGACGCACATTCACTATAATCCCGCACGATGGCTGTGAATGCTCCCAGTGACCAAAATCCCTTTTCATGATGAGAGAGAATCGATTGAGCTATTAACAAAGCGTCAGCCTTTGAGCGTGTTATCTTATCGCCCTTGTTGCGGGGCGCGAGAGAAACGGGCTTCCGTGTATCTTTGTGTTTGATGAGTATATGATACAGGTGGCGCTTTGCTGGTTCTACCGCATCCGGCAATGCTTCAGTCTCATTCGTTTGCTCGTCGCAAGGCACTGTGATTGGATCTTTGCATTCTTCAACACTAGAGCCACCCCCGGGCAACGGACTATTCGTGCTCTCCTCCTTTATATGTGTCGCAGCCGTCTCTACTCGTGCGCGTTTCTCCATGGATGTTGTAGCATCCCGTGACTCTTGCAATCGTTTCGCAGACGAAGGCGGAGGTCCCAACCGGAGCTCATATAGACGCGTGCTGAATCCGAATTGGATTTTACTTCCAACTGGCGCAGGAACCGGGCGTTGTTTCTCAATACGAGCACCGTTGAGCCGTACCCCATTTGTCGAGCCAAGATCCATCAACACAAAGCACTGTTTCTCGCCATGAAAGACAAGCACAGCGTGAATGCTGCTCACAGACGGGTGTTTGAGGACGTAATCACACACTGCGCTTTGTCCGAACAGATAAAACGGAAATCTGTGAAGGCCAAGCGAAGGCTGTGTCTCCCCTTCACGCGTACAATGCAAATGACACGCGAAGGCTGGCAGCTCAGCCCATGGCGGGCATCGAAAGAATGGCGTCTGCGCATTGAGCTTCGCCGGCTCCGTGATGGTGAGAATGTGTTGGGGAAGGAGCTTTGCCTCTGCGGTGAGTTCCACTACTTTGGGCGGCGCCTTCTTTGCCACCTCCGCCGCCTTCTCGATGCTTGTCACACGCGCAAAAAAACCACTGGTGAGCGACGACGCCATCTCTCTCACTCCAAAAACAACAACAACAAGGAATGAATGCAAGATAGAGAAGGAGTCGCGGTTTTTCCTCTATAACTAACTTCCTTGCCTTTAAAAAACAAGTATGTAGATCACAATGCAGCGCGAGATGTTAGAAAAGAGGAAGAGCAACAACAACAACAAAAAGGGAATCTACACATTGCGTTACACCAAACAAACATGTTGGAGGGATTAGAAAACACATTGTTTATATATATATATATATATATATAACTCTTCCACCCCCTGGCTCTCCTCATCCTTCCTTTATAACCACGTATGCTTAACCATATTGACGATCCGTGTGCTCATCTTGTCAAACTGCGCTCTTACCGTTCCACTTGCGTACTCGCTCGCGGTGCGCGAGGGCACTGTTTTGCCACGGGCTCCACCCGCGGTACGGGTTCGCCAGCGCCCGCATCACCTTCGGATGCGTAGAGTGCGGGTGCGCCGTCCGCTTGTGATTCGCAAAAACCATTTCGCCCCCGCGGCCGTAGAAGTTCCATCCGCTTGCTGTGTCATGCAGTCCTTTTGGTATGGGCCGCGGGTCTCTCGCCGGGTCGGCGCCGGCGGGAAATGCCGCATTACTGTGCGCGCGCACTTTTTCCAGCCGCTCGCGAAGTGCCGCGTCAAACTCCTCTGTTCGTCGCGCCACTCGTTTCGCCAGTACAGCCGGCGGCGGCATGTCACGGTATGCCTCGCGGGGAAAGGCTGTGGGGAAGTGCAACAGTGCATAGTCACGCACTTCGGGTGGGCCAGTTGCGTGAATGGCGTACAGCAGCGCAAGGAGCCGCGTGCGCAGCAAACGGTCTGCCTCACCGGCACTCTTCGCACGGTGCCCGGAAAGGGCCTCCGAGTGCCGCAAGAGACACAGCGCGCGCTCAGTCTCGCCGAGTTGCACGAGCGCAGGTGCAACAGCTGCGAGAACCCAATCGGTCACTTTCGCGTCATCGCGCGCGCGAAGAATGGCGTCAAACAAATCCACAACGGCGCGCGGGTTCTCCATTGCGTCGATGTGTACGGCCGTCTCGCCGCCTGAAATCGCCACTTCGCGCATTGTGCGGGGAAAGGCGCCAAACACAAGATTCATTGTTGTCGCACTCATCGGCCCCGCGCCGGGCGCGAGACAGTGCGCACGAAAGAGCTCCACCGCCTCATCGCAGCGACCAGCCGCGCCAAGTCCGTTCAGCAACCGCCGCAACTCCGATTCCGCCAGCGGCGCATCAGAGAAGCGGCGGCGGAGTTCGCTGATGCAATGCAGTGCCGCGTCGCACTGTCCATCGTCCGCCATGGCGCACATCATTGCACGCAGCGCGTCGCTCGTGAGCCCATCGCCCAGCGGCCGCGGCGGGGGACCCGGCGGCGCCGTCGATGGCCCCTCGCGCGGCACAAAGAGCCCGTCAATAGTCCGCGGCGCGTGGGCCGCCGGGCGCTGGAGCGCCGCCAGCGCGTTGGCCCAATCGCCCGCGCGCGCGGCGGCCTCCGCGACGAGTCCGGAGACTCTCTCCCGCTCCGCCGCGCTGCGGGGCTCGGCGCCCACTCCGCCAAAGCGCTCCGCCACGTGCGCGGCCTCGTCGGCCATGCCGCCCTCGGCGAGCAGCGGGAGCAGCACGTCCGCCATGTGCCGCCGCGTGGGCGCCGCGAGCTGGCAGCGGCGGTCCGCAAGTAAAAGACAGTCGAGCCCGGCGCGCGCGCGGCGCAGGCGGACATTTGCCCACACGAGCGAAGTCCACAGAGAGGGATTGGACGGAACTTCTCCCGCAAAGGCGGCGTCGCGCAGCGCGTCAAGCGCGTGGGCCGCGGCAGCGCGGCGCTCGGGCGTCGTCGCAGTGTCCGAGGCAATGCCGCGCACAATGCACTGAAAGTCCGCAGCACTGCGCCCGCGACGGGCGTAACGCGCGTGAAGGACCTCCAGCGCACGCGACCAGTCATGCGATTCCAGAGGGAGAACGAGGCGGCGGCGAATGGACTTGCGGGAGTGCGCAAGAAGAGCGGCGTCACGTGTTGTGGACGGGGGGCGCGAGGAACGGGTCCAGAACTGCGTTGCGTAACTGCTGTGCCTTCCCACGTGCTGCATGGTTCTCGGGCTATCGCATAATCCAATCATGGAAAGAGAGGAGGAAAAAGAAGAAGAAAAAAAAAAGATAAAGTACAAGAAAAAATGTCAGATCTAAAGGTTATGCATGTATTCACAATTAGCATACAAGAATAGACAGGGAAACCCACAAGTGCACTTATATATATATATATATTTACGACAGGTCACCACAAACAGAACTGATGGTAGTTCCGGTGAACCACCACTGATAGAGCAGAATACTTCATCTATCAATGAATAAAAATAAAGAAAACAAATAAAAACTTTTATAGGTAGATAGATAAATAAACAAAGAAAAAAAAAAAACCATAAAGATTTCTTCCCCTCTTAATTGTGGCCGTACGGCTTCTGTGGGATCTTCGCGTGTTTTACGCGCTCCATCGCGGCTTTGAAAGAAATGGGAATCAGTCCCGACTTCTCCAACTTCGGTGCGAGCTTCGGATGCTTATCGATAAAGTGAAATAATGCTTCATTGAGTTCAAAACTTTTTTGCATTTCCTCCCTCAACAATGCGTTTGTTGTATGTAGCCGCAGCACAAGGCTCTGTATGCGCTTCAGTTTCTTGTCAATGATAACGTCACGCTGTGCATCCTTCGCAACGAGCTCTTGCTCAAGCTGACGGATACGCTGTCGCACCGCCTCTTCCCCAGTGCCCCCCGCCCCACCTTCTTGCAGTGACCGCAACTGTTGCTGCTGCTGTTGACGACTGCTCTCGCTCGATTCGAGCATACCAGGCGGCTTGTCCGTGGCCACGAGAACTGTTGCCGTGAGCGTTTTCACTGCCGCGTCCACCTGAGCCTCTCGCACAGTTGTGGCTGTTTCGTCCGGATCGACCGCGTGGCCACGCGTTACGAGTGACGCGACGCCGAGAAACCGCCAGAGAAGCGAGTTTTGCAGTTTGTTTGCATCGCGCAGCTCCTCCTTTGCGTCCTCGGTCCCCTCAAGCTTTTCCTCCAAGTCCCTGATGCGTGCCTGCGCCTCGCCCATCTCACGCGTGTGCTGTTCCTGCAGCTGGTGGTTGGCGAACTGCGCCTTCTGGTGCTCAATGTGCAGCCGAGTGAGCTGCTGCAGGTACTCGTCCCCGCGGCTCTTCTCGAGGAGCTTCGACTGCGTTTTGGAAAGTTGCTCGCGCAGCAAATTCGCCTCGGCGCGTGCGGCCTCTTCGCCACTGCCCTTTGCATCAACGAGTGATTGTAACTCGCGGGATGTTGCGTGGAGGTTCTTTAGGCTTTCTGCCTGCGTCGCATTCTCCTCTTCGAGTTCGCGACTGAAGCTGTCGAGTTCGTCCATCGATTGCTGAATTGCGCTCTTCTCGTCAAGCGCCTCGCGCAGCATTTGCTCGAGGTCCCGTGCATCCGCGCGCAGCTGCTGCTTTTCTTCATCATCAGCCAAGTCTGCACCAGTGACCTGTGCGGCTGCCGGGAATGACACGGCGCAATCCTTCGCCGCACTCAGCTCCTGCAACAGCGCCTCGTTTCTTTGCGTGAGCTGCGCAATGATGAGCCGCTGCTGCTCCACAAGCGAAGTTCGATCTTTGGTCGCGACACTTTCTATTGACAAGCCGCTACTAGCGCCATTGGTGCCGGGATTGTCCAGTTGTTGCTCCAAGTTTCGCACACGCACCGTTCGACTCCACAATTGAACAGTCATTGCAACTAACATTCGCCGGTATCGACGGAGTTCGAGTTCCATCATGCGCAGCTTTGTCTTTGAATCTGCCACTTCGTTGACGGTAACATTATTTTTAATCGTCTTGGCTCGCGCGGCAAAGAGCAATGTGCTGCGCGTTTCATCCACGTGCTGTGCAGCCGGTGTAATGCAACAGAAAACTGCCGTAAGTGAATTGCCACCAATAGCAGTTTTCAGAATATGCGTGAGACGTGAGTCGCGATATGGCACAAACGTCCCCGGACCGCCTTCCGTTAAGCGATTGATAACAGTCGTAAGGATTGTGAGGGATTTATTGATATGCCCACCCTCTACCATGCGAACACCTGTGCTGCCGCTCTTCGCCACACGCTCTGAGCCGGCAAGATCCACAAGACTGAGCGTTGACACAATCTTCTTCTTTGGCATGCCGTCAGATCCCCCGGTGGCAGTATCGTCCTCTTCGGTATCACTGGACTCATCACTGCTGTCCCCGTCAAGGTAAATCGTTTTCTCAACGTGTATACGCATCACACAATGCGAGCGGCTGGAGCGCTCATTCATGACTGTAGCGGCAGTAGCGCGCCTCTCTGCCTGCGCATAAATCAACTGCACGCATTCTCGTGCAGATTCAACACGCCGTCGAATGGCATTGTGTACGTACACACCGTATTCGTTTTCGCGAATAGAGAGTGGTGAAGCAGTTGCCCCTGGCAAGAGCAGTAGGTCACGCAGCTGCTCATTGTATATCTCAATCATCGTGACAAACACCTCCAATTTCATCGATGGGTTCCGCTGCTGCTCGCGCTCAAGCTCCGCAAACAAGCCCTCCGCGGAAAAAGAGACAAAACTCTCTGTGTTTGTAGGGCCGCCGCCGCCAAGCATTGTGTATGTCTTCCCACCACCCGTCTGACCGTACACAAAGACTGTCCCGTTGTAGCCCTTCGCCACACTCGCAATGATCCTGTCGCGGACACTCCGTTCGTACAATTCTTTTGTCGTCGCGCTGGGACCGTAGACGCGGTCGAACGTGAAGAGACTGTCGGGATTGCCCTTTTCACGCAGTGTCGTGCCGCTCGCGTCCCAGCCGAGACGTGTCTCAAGAAGCTCTACATGCATTGGTCGGACGCGAATAAACACATCGATAGCACTCCGTCGCGCGTGGGTAGTGTCACTCATTTTTTATTTCTATTTTTCCAAAAAAATAAAATAAACTAAAGCAGAAAACAAATAGTTAGTCTTTAGTGTTGTTTTCCCCCTTCTTTTTTTTCTATTCGCGTTGTCGATATCCTCCAATATAACAAAAAAAAAAGTAAATAGCCTAAAAAAATAACAACACTGTACGCCCTTGTGTGTGTGTGTTGATAAGGGTAACTTTTGAATTCTACTCTTTGTGATTAAGTAATGCCACCCCTTTTTTCCACTTTTACTTTTTTTTTGTGAGTGTTATATATTGTATAACCCTTTCTTTTTCTCGGATAGAATAAATGTACCTTTACTCTAGTCTTCACGATAGTGGGGCGGGCTTTGCGTCTGTATTGACAGCCACAACAAACTACTGCCCTTTGTATTGGATACACTATATTTTAGAAAAAAAAATAAAAGAGAAAAGAATATATATATATATATATATATTTCTAAACGCACGCATTCGCAAGGACAACAAAGAAGTTTGGGGATCCTATACCAATCAAAACTCTTCCCCTCCATAAGCAAATAATAATAAAAAAAAGTTTTTTTGTTTTTTTTTTGTGTGTAATAGATTGCAATACTCCTTTTTTTTTTTCTCTTCTCACTTTCATTCTCTCCTTTCTCCCTCTGTTACACACACACGCACACACACACACACACACATATATATCATTGCAGGAAGTAAGTTACTACATATGCAGGAAGAAAAAAGCAATGAAGGAATGAAGCATAAGCAAGAAAAAATCACAAAGAGAGTTAGGTTAAACTTTTTCTCTTTTTTTTTTTCTTTCTTCCTCTTCTGAGACTTCATTTATCTTCTAAATTTGTTTTCCTTTAAATCGCTCTCTCCTTTTCTCTTCGCATATTCTTTGTTGCAATTTTAGTTGTACACCATGTACTTGGCCGTGGCGCTGAACTTGTGGTGCCCCTTGATAACTTTGTTCACCGCGTCTAAGAAATCTTTTTCGTTGATTGTCTTACGCCGCGCTCGGATAGCGAACATTCCTGCCTCCGTACACACCGATCTGAGGTCCGCACCAGTAGTATTCGGGCACAGACGTGCGATGAGCTCAAACCGAATATTCTTATCGCACGAGAGAGACTTGGCGTGGATCCGGAGAATCTTTGTGCGGCCCTCGAGGTCCGGGAGGCCGACCTCGAGGCGGCGGTCCATTCGCCCCGGGCGCGTGAGGGCGGGGTCGAGCGTGTCGGGCCGGTTTGTGGCCATAATGACCTTCACATTCCCGCGCGAGTCGAAGCCGTCCATCTGGTTGACCATCTCGAGCATCGTGCGCTGGATCTCGTCGTCCCCGTCGCGCCCGCCGCGGGCGCCGCCAATGGCGTCGACTTCGTCAAAGAAAATAATCGCCGCCTTTTTTGTGCGCGCGAGTTGAAAGATTTCGCGAATCATCCGGGCGCCCTCCCCAATGTACCGCTGCACCAGCTCGGAGCCAATCACACGAATGAACGTGGCGTCGGTTCGGTTCGCGACGGCTTTTGCTAATAACGTTTTACCCGTTCCGGGTGGCCCGTACAACAAAACACCTTTTGGAGGGTCAATGCCAAGATGTGTGTATTTCTCCGGATGGGTCAGTGGTAATTCCACGACTTCGCGAATGCGATCAATCTGCTCCTTCACACCACCGACATCATTGTAGGTCACGTCGGGCTTCTCCTCCACTTGCATCATTGAGACCGAGGGGTCAATACGTGTTGGGAGGGGAATCTCAATCTGAATGCTTGAATATCCCATCAGCACACCAACACGCATAGACTCCTCAATATCCTCCGGGGCCACACGGGGGCCCAGCTTCACGACATACTTTGCATTATCTCGAATACTCACAACGTACTTTTCATCAGGTTGACCCTTGCCGATAATACGTGTGCAACGGGCCACTTGAAGCGGGTTCTCCGAGCGTATCACATCTTGATCGCTGTTGAGATCCCACTGCACAGGAGGCGCCAGGCCGAGCTCATTGTCACGTGCTCCAGCCAATTTTGTAACTGTCTCCTCTTTGGTTTTAATAAACTCCTCAAGTTCTTTAACAAGAGCGTGATACGGGCCGGTGCCGTACAGCTTCAAGAGTGCAATATCCGCTTGATCAAGTGGAATGACTTCCTTATCCTCTTCATCCTTTTCCTTAACACGAACTCTGTTGGTGGTTTGGCAAGCACCTTTTTCATTTGACATGATGAATTTGCTAATGCAGCAACCTACTGTGCTTTATAGCACCCCATCACACAAGCAAAAAAAAAAAAGAAGAAGAAAACATGTAAAAAATAATAATACACACACAAAAAAAAAAAAGCACCATTTCACAAGAATTCTTCCCATTCCACCTTTTTATCATTATAAATTTGTCAAGGGTAATCCATACAGGCACAGTAATATACATATATATATATATGTATAATATGGTATGCAATAATAATAAAAGCTGAGAAAGACAAATTGCCTCACGTGAATCAAACGATTCTGACTTGAACACTTCGCATTTTTCAGTACAAAAAAACCCTAATGCTGTGCATGAGTGCTTCAAATGCCATCGCAAAACTTAAATGAAGACACCCATGCGAAGAATGCGGCACATTACTCAGATGGTTGACTTGGCCACATACTTTGGCTTCCCACTATTCCACGGAACATAGCGATGTTTCATCATGTGTTTGATGCGCCCACCCATCTGAGCTACTGTCAAAATAATAAAATATAACAAGAGAATGGGCCAGAATACGGGAATATCGAGAAAGTTAAAGAATGTAAGGAAAATACATATCACAACTACCCTAAACATACTTTTCCAGACGACAAATTCCTGCACACGAGGAACAAACGGGCGAAACTCTGCATCACTACCCGCTGTTGACCTAGGCAGGGCAGGGTCTTCATCAAATTGCTCTTCAGCCAATGGAGTTATGAGTAGCAATGTCAAATACAGTAAATGAATGCCCATTGCATATGTGATGACATAAAATCCGCCGTGATGAAATACGCGAAGAATGTATGCCACGAGGACAAAGCCAAGCATAGCCCACCGCATCCCACGGTGAGGTACTGTCTTGTCGAGATACCGTTGATATGCCCGTGAAGCCTTTACCTTAAATTCTTCGACCGCCGAAGTGTTACCGGAGATATCCCGCGGAGGCATCTTATGCTTTTGTTAACTTTTTCTGTTATACTACCACACCAATTAGCTCTTTTAACTCTATAATATAAATTATATACCTTTATCTAAATAAAGATGTATACGCCGTAATATCGCTTCCCTCAGCAGTTATCAATCAATCAAGCAAAAAAAAAAAAAACAAGCAAAGCACAGACTGTCGTAAGCATTCCACAGGAAAAGATAAATACCATCAATATATATATATATATATATATATATATATTATTTATTTATTTGCCAACATCATCAACTTCGATAACGCACGCAAAGTGCAATACGGCAGGATGAAGGGGACCGGTGCCTTCTACGGATGATACATTATCCATACTTTTCCTTCAGTTACCTTTCCTTGTCTCCTAACACATACCCTTCCAATGCAAAGCACATTATATCATTACACGAATACTTAAGAGTATATATGACCAACTATCCGTGTCTGCATCCCTCAAACACACACACAGACACAAAAAACAAAAAAAAAATACCACACAGTCATGAGTTTGCTTCCTCCCTCCTGGAGTAACAACACCACCACCACCCCTATTCGAGAGCTCATGCCTCACTCGTCCTGCGCACAGCCGCGCTCGTCTCGTCGTCAAAGACGCGATCCACGTAAAGTTTCTGCGCGTCATACTTGTGATCCGCCCCGCCGCGTCCCGATTCGTCCAGCGCCTCGACCCATCCCGCACGCGCGCCCGGGTGTGCGTCACAGAAAGGCAAGTATGGCTTAATGTCCAGCACAGGTGTCCCGTGCAACAAATCATGATCCGCGATGTGTACGTCCAGCCCGCGCACGGCGACGAGCCGCACGCACGAGAGCCCAATCGAGTTTGGGCGATGTGGGCTGCGCGTGGCGAACACCCCGCGCAGCTCCGTGTCTCGCGGGGGGACAAGCATTGTCCTGAACCCCGCGGCCCGCTCTGTTCCTTTGCGCCGCGGCGCCTCCTCCGGCCGCGGCCCGTCGACAATGGCATAGGAGAAGTGAAAGAGAACCCAAATGAACTCAAACCCGCGCAGGTCCCGCACGGCGTTCTCGAGACCAGTGCGGAGGCGAATAACGGCGGTTTGGGGTTCAAAGCGATCTGTGTTCGGCTGACGCGGCGCGGCAATGTGTGTGCGCATCAAACTGTGCACAACGCCAACGCCACGCACAAGAAAAGGCTGCAGTCGCTCAGCGCTCAGCACTGTGCGGACCAAACGATTCGCCTGCAGAACCGCGCGGTGAAAGTCCGCTTCATACGCGGAGACATTATGGGATGCGCGCTGCAGGCGGTCCTCCACACATGTCTCGACCTCTTCAGGTGTGGAGAGACGATCAAAAAAGAAAACTTTTCCCGAAGCGGCCGTGACGAACGAAGCGCCTGTGTCGCAATCCGCGACTCGCAGTTGCGCGGGTGGATTGTACAGTCGCGCGGTTACAGTGTTCGCCGCGTCGTCCACAGCAGTGGTCTCTGCTGGCCAGTACGGCAGACCAGCCGGTCGCGTCCACACAATGTCTCCGGGGACAAAGTAATGCGCTCGCACACGAAAGCGCTTCGGCGGCCGCGGGGACGGCAAAGAAGTGGACGAGGCCGGGAAGTCCAAAGGGGAACTTTTCTCCAAAGTGTTCTCTTCGCTTATTTCTCCAACGGCGGACTCGCGACGATCTCGCTTAGCGCCTCCTTCCATCTATGCACGAAGCGTTTCACGTTTTTCTTTTATTTTATTTTTCACTCTCCCTCCCTCTCTCTCTCTCTCTCTCTCACGCCTATGGAGTAAAAAAAGAAATGCGAATATAGATTATTTAAGAGTGGTAAAAACACAACCATAGAGAAGGAATAATTATATGCATTCAAAACATCAATGTTATAATCCTTCTTAATAACAAAGTGAGAAAAAAATAGCATCATTTTAGGTTACTAGATATCATAATATATATATATATATATATATATATATATATATATATATATATATATGTATATCTCCAGATCAAAACAACAGTCCTTCCAAAGTAAATCGCTGAGCTTTTTGCTTTAAAATGATACCATTATCCCATTCGAAAGCGTGTCTCTCCCCCTCCTGCAGTTAAAGTAAAATTGCAGATCCTCCGTGTGCTCGCTTATATACTTACACGCTCAGGGGAAGGGGTCGCTATCTCAACAGATTCATTACTTACAATTTCTGGAAGAGAATTAAAAACGATCATTTGCTCTTCCACCGTCTCGTCGTATACACCAACATTGTAATCGGAGGTTCGGTGCCACTCCGTCATCTCTGTACGATCTTTTATTCGACAAACATAATGTTTTTCGTTGAAGACAGGGACATCCTTGAGAAGATTAAAGCCAAGTTTATTCACAAAAAGTTTGATGCTGGACGCATTATCTTCAAGAATCTTTGCGACAAAACGCCACGCGTCGAGACGATCGAGTGCGTAACTCATAATTAAACGTACAGCCTCCTCTCCAAATCCCATTCTCCGGAATCTACGATCCGCTATCATCACTTCCACCTCAAAAGTTCTCTTTCCGTTATCATTGGCTCCCTCTTCGTCATCGTATTCATTTGAGTAGGCGTCGCTAGAGATGAGAAACAGATTACAGTCACCAATCATAACATACGCAGGGCGCTCTGGGCAATCGCTATGCCATTGTGCCGTCCATGCAGAATCATTCAAAGCCTCTCCCATCCCACCGCTATCCCCCGCATCGCCGCACACAACCTTGTGATTCGGTGAGTCTGTGCGCGGTTTGATAGACCGACAGGCGACGACGCCTCGATACGTACCCCGCGCCGCCTCGGAGACCACGGCGGGGAGCGGGGCGAGAAGAATGAATGTCAACTTGTCGCCTGCCCGCATCCACTCCCGCTGGTTGCCGTACTCCTCCCGCAGCGTGAGGGGCTCGCTGGCGGTGCGGCGCAGGAGCTCCGCGTCCCGCATCCACTGGTGGTACCGCGGCACGTGGTGCGGCAGGTACGGCACCAGCAGCAGCCGCTCTCCCCTCACACACACACTTTCATTGATCATCCACAAACATAGACCGCTCAGTGCACGGAGGGAATGCTTTATATTTTATATGTTTTCTCAAAAACAAAAAAAACAAAAAACAAAACAAAACAAAACAAAAAAAACGAATATAATAATAATAATAAGAAACACAAAAACAAGAAAAGAATAGTAATAATAAAAAAGGATGAAATAAACCAAGATGATGGTAAAGAACGTGACTGAAATAAACTGTTCAACAACAGATGAAATGCAATGCAAACGCTGCGAGTAAGAGTAAAAACAAAACAACAACATCAAAAAAAACAGCAACAACAGAAAGCAAACGTACTCATTTCTTGTTGTCAAAGTATCTTCTGAGATCCGGCACTCATGGTCGGGTGGGGTGCGGAGTGAATTAAAAAAGCCCAAGTTTAAAGACAAAGAGAAAAAAAAACAACAACTTCGAAGTATAGTTTATCCAAAAGTTTTTCTGGTCTTTCATAGTCTACAAGACTACACACATACTTACATACAAAAAAAAAACACACACATATATATATATATATATATACATATATGTCAGTACATTTATATGTATGAATGTTTCTGTAGTAGTGCGCGTGTTGGGCATGGTACGGTATCACTCTCTACATTGTTAAGCTGACTGTGCGTATAGTTTAGACATAACAAGAGTAAACAGAAAGTATCTTCGTTCCTTTCCTTTCATTTTTATTATTATTATTATTTTATTTTCTCTTTGCACCTTTCTCCCTTCACTATTCTTCTATCCTCGTTTAGCGTGTACTCAACCTCACACTTACTTTAAAGAAAAGCCTTGAAGTAAAGCAGTATGATGAAAGCGCTATCCCGCGTTGTTGCAATTTACTATTTGTTTTTCCTTTTTTTCTTTCTTTTAAACTTTCACAGACGCCTCCTTTCACTCCTTTATTGCTACCATTCTTTTGACTGCGCTTGCTATTGGAAAGCACAAGTGGTAAAACACTAAAAAAAAAAAAAACAAGACTGAAAAAGGAGAAAAACGGAGAACTGGGAATACTCACGCACTGCCTCCATCATTGTCGTCCTCATCGTCCGTAAAGGATTGCTCAAGTGACTCTTCCACAACCCGCCGCACGCGGTCCTCGTACTTATCCCGCGACGTTGTGTACAGTTCTGCCGCCCCTCCGTTTGCAGCGGACTGCGGGTTGGGGTCCGAAAGCAAAGATATAATCATCATCAGCAACGACTCCACATTCAGCGCAGGGCACCAGTTCATCTTCAGCGTATCAAGACAAATATTCCCGTCCACGTACACATTCGGGTGAAACACATTTCGCGTGACAAACTTTACCCGTGGCGGCGCGGCTGGGTATTCCTCCGTGAAGACCAAGTCGAGTTTAAAGACGCCGCCCTCCCATGGCGTGCTCTCCGGGCCTGTGATGACTGCGCGCCACCGCAGCAGGTCCCCGGCAATGGGGTGCGCGGAGAAGTGCTCGTTCGGGCACCGCCGCAGCTGCATCAGCTCGCGCATCAGCAGACGCCGCGCATCAACAGAAGAAGAAGCAGAAGAGTCCATTATATATATATATATATATATATATATATATATATAAAGGAAAGGTTGTGCGGAGTATGGGAGGAAGGTAAGGGCTGAAATGCAAAAAAAAGAAAACAATAATAGTAACAATAAAATAAAGAAGGAAATAAAAAGCCCTGCACTGGACTTTTTGTCTTTGTTAGCCTTTTTATTACACTGCCTCCTTATATATATATATAACAAAAAAAGAAAAAAAAAAAAAAAGAGGACACAATAGGTTGCAGCAACAGGAACGAGAAGAAAACAACAACAGAGAAACACAGTATCAAGCAATTCACTAAAAAAAAAAAAAAAAACAAGATCCACTTGGATAAACAAAGTTCAACTTGAATACTCATTCTTGTTTTTTTATATGTATTTTTTTCAAACACCATTTTTCTTTTCTTTTCTGTTTTTTTTTTCTCTCTCGCCTTTGGTTTCACTTTTGGTAATTCTTCTCCTAAATGCAGCAAACACAGAGAGAAAGAGAGAGAGAGAGAGAGAGGAAGGGGGAAGGGGAAGAAGAAAAGAAAAAAACAAAACTAAGAAAGTTCACGCACGCCCCCTTCTCCACCTCTTTTTTTTTTTTTTTTTTTCTCCCGCATAGTAATGCAAAAAAAAAAAAAAAAGGTGTAGGAAGAATCATAATGTGAAACACACCACAGTGCAGCTCCTCACGTTTCCCACTGCTTTTGCCCACGATGATGCAAAATATTCCTTTTCCCTTTTCCAGTAATCCAGACAGAAGGACAAGCGCTTGCACAAGCATATGCATAGCACGCGTGTGCCATGCCTAGGCCTTCAAGCATAGTAATTCAGACTTGACTTTTTCCTTGCCTGCACAGCCGTCACGCCTTCGGAAAAGTCCTCGTGGATCACATAAGTGCGATCGCTGCGCAGTGCCAACATGCCTGCCTCCACGCACACAGCCTTCAGCTGCGCGCCATTCATGTCCTCCGTCATGCGAGCAATCTCCTCAAAGTTCACCGTCTTGTGAAGCGCCATGCGGCGCGAGTGAATTTCTAGGATTCGTGCGCGTGCCTCTTCGTCTGGTAGCGTAAACTCCACCTTGCGGTCGAGTCGACCGCTGCGCAGCAGTGCGGGATCCAAAACATCGATACGGTTTGTCGCCGCGATCACTTTCACGTCGTCACTGCTGCCAAAGCCATCGAGCTGTGAGAGGAGCTCCAACATCGTCCGCTGCACCTCACGCGAGCCATGTTTGCCGCCCTCGTCCGAGCGACGCGAGCCGATTGCATCGAGCTCATCAATGAAGATAATAGTGGGCGCCTTCTTCTTCGCAAGCGCGAAGGCGTCGCGAAGGATACGGGCCCCCTCACCAATGTACATTTGCACAAGTTGCGGCCCGGCGAGGCGCATAAAGCATGCATCCGTTGCGGCCGCGCAGGCCCGCGCAAGCATCGTCTTACCTGTTCCCGGTGAGCCGTACAGCAGAACACCTTTTGGGGGTTTGATGCCAATGCGCTCGTACTTTTCCTTCTCCGTGATGGGAAGCACGACGGCTTCAATGAGTTCGTTGATCTGCTTGTCGAGCCCACCCACGTCGGTGTACTTTTCCTTTGGTTTGTCTTCAATCTCCATCGCCTTCACTCGGCTGTCGTACTCCGCCGGAAGCGTGTCCAGCACGAGGTAAGTGTCCTTGTTGACACCCACAAGGTCCTGCGGGGCAAGCTTTTCCGCATCCACGAGACCGACAACCGGGAGAAACACAGTCTGTCGGTTCGAGGACTTCAGGACAACGCTCTTTTGCTTCCGCTTCGACTTTTTCCTTCCGACATCGAGCTCCTCCACTTCATCCTCGTCATCGTCTATGTCAAGAACTTCGGCTATGCTCGCTACCAGGTAAGGCAGTTTGTTGTTTTCCTTCACACGTTTCTTGTCTTCCTCTGTCTCTTTCTCAAGCCGTTGCAGCTCCGCCTGCTTAGAACGACCCTCATTCTTTAGCTGATGTATCTCACGCTGAATCATTTTGGAACGTGTTCGGAGCTGGTCCATAGTGAGGCTGTCAATGTTCGCTAACTCCTCATTGGTCAGTCCGCTCCATTGTGTGCCTGCATTAGTGGCTCCACCCCCGCCCGCAGCTGTTCGCTCCTGCGACATGAATTGATCCCTTCGCGCTGCCTTCTTTGTTACGATTAACTTGCTGTGTGAAGTGTTCTATCACCTATCTTTTTTTTTTTTTTTTCCTTATTGTTGTTGTTGTTGTTGTTTTCTGGCCTTTGCGTGCGGGAATGTCTGTACTTTTGCCTCTTTGGCTTCGACTTTATTCCTTCCCTCTTTTCCTACCTTATGCTTTTTTTTTTTTGTTTCCTAAACTCAAGACATGAGGTTGATGCGGAAATAACAGAGAGTAATAAAAGGCAGAATTTTCAATACATATCCATAAAGAGATATCACAAAGAACCATAAAAAAAATAATAATTAAAAAATTAAAAACGCATTTCAACGAATCAGGAATTTCTTTTCCCGTTGCAATAAGAATATCACGAAATACAGTTTTTTTTTTTTTTTTTGTGTGTGTAGAACTGGAGAAAGCGAAAGTGCTTTGCGATAAACTAACAAACATATCTTATTCGAAATATGTTTTCAGGATCTACAAAAAGAGAAAAATAGAGAGAGGATAATAAGAAATTTTTGTTATCTCTCTCCCTCCCTTCCTGTGGAGCTGTATGTGTACTAGCAATGGTCGATAGTTGACAAAAGTCAAGGTGACTTCTGTAAATAATAAATATAAAAGAAAAAAACTACATGTGTAACAATCATATTCGGTAGAAATAGGCAGTCGCGATAAATGGAAACCAATGCAATTTTTTTTTTTTTTTCCTTCTCTCCTTGTTATTGTCTCTGCAGTTATCCTACTATTATTATTATCATTGCTCATTTTCCTTCTCATCTCGAAATACCCTCTTCCGACGACTCTGCATCGAATAACCGCTCACCCGAACCTTCCCCGTCCCCGCTGCCACTCCTTTGGCTCACACTTTTCCTTTCCCCCCGCCGGACTCCTTTGCGACCGGCGCCGGAGAGATCCAACGCGAACTTCTCCTCGAGCACGCGCCGCAGTCGCTCGACCTCCCGCTCAAAGGCGTCGTCGAGGAAACTCTCCGCAGTCCCCGCGGCTGAGACTTCGCCCCGCAGCGGCGCCCCCGGGGAGAGCCCCGCAACGGGAAAGAGTTTCTCCAGCACGGCGAGCACAGTGACGGAGTACTGTCGTCGCGTGATTTCGCCACGGCGGTAGGGACCGTCAAGGACGCCCTTGACAATCTTTGCGGCTTCTTCTTTTGCGCGTGGAAGAGTGGTGCACTCCTCCGCCTCGGCGTCGTCGTCGAATGGGAACGTTTCTGCGGGGTTTATGCGGCGGAACTCACGCGCCACGCATGCACGCAATCGTTCCACATCCCTCGCAACAAGACGAGAGGCACACATCTCATGCTCTCCAGAAATCACCGCACTACTGCGCGCAACACTCTCAGAGGTACCAGAAACACTGGTAGCGCTACCTTTATTCGTGTGGTTGGAGCTGCTGTCGCTCTGACTGCTTCCACGCAAAAATGCAATAGCAGCCTCTACACAAACCGTCACGAATGCATCACGAGAAAGTTGCGCGGCGCCGGGTATCTCTCTAAGTAATCTTTTTGCCTCCAATATTGTGTCGCGCCCCGACATCAGGTGTGTTAACAGGAGTTCTTTTCCCCGCTGCAGAACGTATTCCTTATGGTCCCTCCTTTTTTTTATTTTTTATTTAATAACAAAATGTGTAAAACAGTAAATAAATAAACTAAACAACCAGTATACTCAAATGAAGCGCATGCACTATCGTCTCACTTTCTGTCATACGGTTTAGAAACAAGAGAGCTTGAAAAAAAAAAAAACACACACGCACACAATGCACACCAAAAGATAACCCAGAAGAGCATGCAACAGAAAAATGTGAATCGATAATCCCACATTCCTCACAGTCTCTATTCATAGCTCCACTGTGAAATCTGTAATTTCACCAAATGCACATTCACACGTCGCATGGGTCCAACACAAACAGCTCGCCCTCCTTGTGGAAAATAAATGGAATGCCTCCTGTCGCAGCAAGAGTCTTGGAATTCGTTAAGGCACAATGCATAAACGAAAACAGCAGATCTGCCGGAAGCAAAGACCCTCTGGACGAATCAAAGGCGTCAGAAAAGCGAAGGGATCGCCACTTCCCAGTCGCGTCTTGCAAAAGACCACAACTGTTTTTACTTTGAGATTCGAAAACAAAACGAATCAGAGGCGCCTCACAGGGAATGAGTTGGCATTCCCACAAGCGACCAGAATGGATCCGGACAGCAAACGCCGGACCGTCGACAAAAGAGAGTATAAGAACTCCAACCTTCTCCTTCACATCACAACACCTCAGCAGTGTGGGTTCAGATGAAGTCGGCAGTAATTCCTGTAATGCAAGCAAAGCTCGTGGTTCACCAAATCGGCACTGAAAAACACTTGGTATTGTTGAACTGCTCACAATGGCACAAGACAGTGAGAACAGAATACCACGAGAGTAATACACCAGTTCTCTCTGAAGCAAAATCATCTCAGAAGAACTCATTGTGAAACCCGATACTGGTAGAGATTCTGGAAGCCAATCAAAGAGAGGGTGACCGTCCATGTTCGTATGATGAATATCGACAACACTCATACTAGTAGATGGAGATATATCTTGCCCTTTTAGGTCTATTAATTGCAGCAAAGTGAAGAAACAATCGCGACTTCCTTCGTGAGCCTTTGGCAGTGCCTGGGTGGCACAGAGAACGTAAAGATGAACGTCACGGTACGATGCAAATTTGCTTATCATACAAGGATACAGAGAGGACGCAAAACCCCAATTACATATGGAGGAAATACAGCCATCTGTCGTCATGAGAATCGCGGTGTCGCGCACAACAATGAGTACTTCGGATTCCTTTCTTATGGCACACACATCCGCTGCATCACTGGAAAAAAGAACTCGCAGAGCTTCAGTTTCGGCCACCGAAGAAGGACGCGGAACTCGCGAGAGTCGAAAACAATTTGTGATAGACCCGAACTTACTGAAACCCATGCGCCAAATATCCCCTGAACGGGTCAGGACAAGTTCTTCGTTGTCCAACCAGTCACAACGGCAGAGCGGCTGAAAAAATGAATGTGAAAGACTTCCTGCAGACATGAATGCTGTACTCTTTGGCCAAAAACGATACACCGACGTGAAACAGCAGTTACTATTACCCCGAGACGAGACTTCATCTTGACATGTGACTTGAAGTTCTCTTTCCCCGCGCGCTGCGAGTTCGACCATACGAAGGCAAAAGTACGTCTTCGTCGAAGATTCAGAGTTACGGGCCTCCAAGATAGATGCGTAACCTGTAGTTCCATCCCATTGCAACCCGAAAGTGTTGTAAACATGAGACATTGCACCATCCAGCGACAGGTACCACGCGGCGAAGAATCGTGTTTGCATGACAATCACTTTTTGAGAATTTTTCTTTGCCCAGAGCTCAATAAGCAGTACCCCACCACTTGCCTTCCCCGCGAGTACTGTTGAAAGTAATTGATCTGTTCCCGTTCGTCTCGTGGCTGTCGAGCAACACACAGCAGTCTCAACAAAGCCACCAACTGGGCAGCTTGCGACTTCACCACGCGCAGCTGTATATAACGCAAAGCGAAACTCCGGCGCGTCATCGTCTGTCCACTCGCGCAGTACCGCACTTGCCGGGTACACCATCTTAGATGGCCGGAGAAACACACCGAGCGCGTCCTCCACCTTCTCCATGCCATTCGTCTCGACGGAGACCGCAGTGGTCTCAAGAAGAAACGACGGGTGAGAGAGTGTGAGGGCGGAGAGATACCACGGCCCTTCGACACACGAACCGCAGATTGCGTCAAATCGCCTTTCCCCTTTGTTCGCTGGATTGGTGGAAGAAACGGGCGGATCCGCTGGCCGCACATTCGCCATGCATACCACGAGGCGATCCAAAAACGGGTCTCCCGGCAGTTCGGCGTATTCGTAAAGGACCGCAAGCAGTGGCAGCGCCGCTGCGTAGTCGCGGGCACTTGGCATCCACCGAACCGCGCGCACCTCACCGGTGCCGCCGGGCGCCTCGAGCAGACGCAGTGGCCCAAGCGCCAGGCCCGCGAAGTCCAAACGGCTCCACGGAGCCGCCGCCCCCGCGCGCCAGGAGAGCGCCAGGTACTCGACCCACCCCACCGCGCGCACAAACGCGACTCGGAGAAAGAAGTGTATACCGACACGCTCAAGAAGTGCAGTGATTGGCGCCTGCGCTTGACGAGGCGCACAGGAGAGCGAAGAAGTGATCCATCGCACCGCCGTCAGTTCCACCGTTGCAGTGCCTGTGGCTGCGGTAGAGGTGGAGTCCGAGAGGTTAAGCACAAAAGAGGCCATCACTATACAGTTGCAACGCATAACAAGCAAGAGTACAAGATGAGAGTTGTTGGTGTGCAGAATCGAGATGCCAACAATGCTCTGCGAACATTGCGTATGTATGCTACACGGCTCTAGTGTTGACTTGGAGGCCTCACGTAACGCTTTCAAAAGCGCAGACGAATCACCGCTTTCACACGGGTTGTTCAGTTTCACAGGAGCGGAGTTCTGCTGACTATCGGCTAATACAGGAAAGCGTACATAATGTGTGCACAAGTGACGGTTTTTGACAACAAACCACAAGTACTGATCCTCCAGGAGAAATACATCTACTGATATTTCTTCAGCATCAAATGCGTGACCCAAAGAATTGCGCAGTGAGGACGACAGCATGCATCTCTCTGCACGAAGGATATCACACATTTGATGAATCTGCTTCGGGAGTCTGAGACTCCGAGATTCCTCAGGAAATGTTCATCAAGAGATAAATAGAAGAAAAAGAAAAAACAACAACAAAAAAAAAAAACAATTAAAATGGAAGACGGCAAAGAAACGAAAACAATTAAAAGCAATAAGCACTCCAATGCATTATCTCTCTATTTCTCTCATAGACTCCTTTTCTATTCATTTTTTTTTTTTCCTTTCATCCATTCCTCTCCCTCCCCCCCTCTCTCTTCTTTTTTTTTTTTTCTTTTCTTTTTCCCGGAGCACGATTGGGAGAGTTAAAAAAAACAAAGAGAACAGGAACACTTTACTATTCATCGACCACAAGAGAGAAGGGAAAGAAACAAGAAAGAAACACCAAAAACAAACAACAACGAAAAAAGCAAAAAAAATGTATGAATACTAATTCAAAAACTTCCCGACTCACAAAGTACAAAAACAAAAAATGCAGTACTTATTACTCGTACGGATGTTTCCCATTTTATTCTTCTCATTAATATTTCTTTCTTTACTTTTAAGGCACACATACACACCAAAAAAAAAGAAAATAATAATAGTAATAATATATTTTTTTTTCCTCGCAGTAGATAAGAATTGTTTCTTTCGCCTTTTCCACTCTCCTTTTGTCTCTCTCTTTTTCTTTTTGTTCGCTTGCTTGTTTTAGACCTTGTAGAACTATCGAGGTCGCACGCACACACACACACACACACACACACACTAAATAATAATAAATATAAAAATAAGAATGTGAACAGCCGAGTGAAAAAAAAAAGTAATCTGTGAATTCATAGAGCGAGTCCGTTGCAGATTCTCACTGCTTTGAATCACACCCGTACTCCTTCACAAACTCATCCGCGACCAGTCCGGAAAGGTTTCCGGCAAGCTCAAAGACAGCTAAACCAACGGCCCGAATGTCTGTCAATTTCCCCGCGTTCGCCGGGACCGCAACGGAAATGCTATACTCAACGCGCGGGTCCTCCTCCTCGTCGCGCAGCACAATCAGCGGCTGCCGTTTTACCTCTCGCACAGTTATCTTCACCCCCTTGTCCGTCACCTTTTCAAAGAGACGGGTCTCATTCTCAGAGAGGTACACGAGCTGCCCGTGCTCCGCCGGCAAGACATCGGCGACATCGTCTTCGGTGAGTTGAATCACTGGTGACGAGGCAAACGCTTCCACGTCCTGTCGCCGCAACGGCGGTCGTGAGCGCAAGAGCAATCGCACATCCGGACCCCGCGCATGCGTACACCACGCCGTCTGTACATTCACCCAGCTGCTATTAGCGGACAGAACTTTACCTTTGCTATCAAGCTCGAGTGCAACAGTGTCCTTGGCGCGCTTGACTGTGCCTTCATATGTTATCAGAGGTCCTTTGCCAAGCGGGGCAAAACCTTCTTGCTGAAGCAGTTGCTCCTGTAGTGCTGGAATGCACGACTCCGGTAGAGCGGCCACCCACGTATACGGGTGATTGAGCTGAAGCCGCTGCTGGAGGGTGTAAGAAGACACAATGTGACGATTTTTGCGTAGAACTCCTGGATTAAGCAGTAGTTTTCCCAAATCCACGTAGAGCTCGCCGTCCATCTGCAAGTTACTCATGTTGAGGCAGCACCACTGGAGGACTTTGCTGTAGCGCGAGCGGAGCGCGACATCCTTTTCCGATGCGCTGAGCGTGTAGCACTCCGTGTTGGCTGGAAATCCCGGAAAAGCCGTCGTATTCACCCGCGAGACAACCACATCAGCGGCTGTATTGCTCACAAGCAGCTGAAACGCCTTTGGCGCCATATTGGCGGACCCTTCGTAAAATCCCGCCTGTGCCAGATCGAGCAGTGTCTCCGGCTGCATGACGGCGGCTTGGTTCCAGCGGCCGTATCCCTGCGCCTGTTCACCCGACTGCGACTGCGGCGGCGCCCCGCCACGCGCGGCACTGTCCTTTGCGTGCAGGAACTCCTCCACCTGCCGCACAACTGCCGCCTTCTTCGCCGTGGGGTCCGCGCGGACGCCGGAGCGCGCGAGAAAGCCCTGCAGCTGGGTGAGCGAGAGGGAGAAGAGGTTCCCCTCGTTCCACAGGCCCCACACCTTCTCGGGCGAGACGGCCTCGGCCTGCGCGGGGGTTCCCTGCGACTGCGGGCCGCTCTGTCCGCGGCGGCTGAGGACGGCGGCGGTCGACGGGCCGACGAGCAGTGCGTGCCGCAGCTGGCGAAGCATCAGTACCACCAAACGCTTACCTGACGAGGCTCTCGGTGATCACAGATTCCCTCAAAACGCAAGAAAAGAAACAAAGAAAAGAAAAAAAGAGCACGTACCTCTTTTCCACTTTTTTTTTTTTCTTTCACTAACTGTTTCCTTATATGTGATTGTTTTATGTTGTTAACCTTCTTCTTTTCCTCTTTTTTTTTTTCTTTTTGCCTACTTTATTCTCTTTTTCACTCTTGCTTCGGTATGTCCCCTATTTCTTATCGGTGAGAGTGCGTAGTGGCTCTCCCCTGTGTATAGTCCCCGTGTGCTTGTCGGGGGATATATGTGTATATGTATTAGAATATATATATATATATATATATATCCTCGCAAGACTTTTGTCCAACCCAACGATTCAACGAGATTTTGCTAAGACGTAATCCTCAATTCCGGTCCTAAGAAGAAGAAGAAGAAGAAGAAAAAAAAAACAAAGCATAGAATAACAAAAGACATAGAGGTGCACATAAGACACACACAAAAAAAAAGGAAAAAAAAAGTACAAACACAAGCTTATATAATTGTATCGCAAGCGGAGTGACACAGTCTACAGCCTCACAAAACAAAAAAAAATGTAATGTACGGGAGTGGTGGTTAACGCCGAACAGGTTCTTCTACCAATTGCTGGGTTCTTGGCTACGCCTTGCTCTTAGTCTTCCTTCTCCCTTCAACAACTTCACAACTGAGTTGCCTTTGGTCTTCGACTCATTTCTTTTTACCTTTGCCTTGACATTTATGTTGCTATCAAAATTAAATTGCAGCGGTAAATTTTTCAAAAAAAAAAAAACAATTTGAAAGAAACATAATGCGATCACTAACAGTAATAATAATAACAATAATAAGAATGGCAGGATCATTGGATAGGTAAACGAATAATAATAAATAATAAGGAAAAAAAAGAAAAAAGGCGCAATACGGGTAATCGTGATGATAAAAAGGGGGGAAGCCGAAGAAAAAAAAAAAACACAAAAATAAGGGAGAGAAGAATTCTGTAAAATTGTGTAATTGATATTTAACAAACAAAGAACAACAAGAAACGATGAACATATATATATATATATATATGTATATAAAGAATCACCGCAAGAAAAGTAAATGATTGATATTTTCATATTCTATTTCTGAAGAGTAGCAAGCTTTGATAAGCCATATAATAAAGAACTGAAACATCTTAACTCATTCGCTCTTGCTTGGCCAATCCACTCAAGTTTTGATGCGGCAAGCTTCTCAACATTCTGAAAGAAACCGAATACAAACAAACGAGAGTTTTTTTTTCTTTTAAGAATCGGACAAAAATAAAAATAAAATAAAGCATGTTATCCTAACATGCACTTTTCCCATATATTAAGATCTATCTTGTTGAACTTTTCTATAATTTTACCTCTTCATTCAATATACTGAAGTAGGTGTCGTACGCTTTTTTTTTTTTCCTTTTTGTGGGCGTTGCTTTTAAGTCCCTCTGTCTAGCTTTTTTTTTTTTTATTGTATTCTTAAATATTTCGCTCTTGTTTAAAAATTTTTAATACACCGTTCTATTGTTCTTGTATTGCTCTAATCAGAATGGAATTACTCTGTGGATGCAAAAAAAAAAAAACGACATAAACAGAAAGACATCACAAACAATAAGAGAAACAGTTGAATAACCAACTATTAACTTCTTCCTATGCCCTCTTACACAAAAGAAAAGAAAAAAAAAAGCTGATGATATTTATGCATATAGAAAGTATATATATATATATATATATATCTTGTTCTATAAGTTGATTGGGGACTGTGTGCGTGTGTGCACCTGGCTACTGGGCGGTCCCTCCGCCTCCTCCGCCGCGTCGGCAAAAGATTCGTTGAGGCAGCGGGGGACGGGGCCGGGGCTGCCGCAGACCCGACACACACACTCCGCCCCCGAGCTCTTGGAGCTCCTGGAGGCCCACGGGGGCTGCCGGAACTCGTTGCAGTGCTCCAGGCTCCCGGGAACGCTGACGGGGTCCGTGAGGATCTGCCGCACTGGCGTCACAAGTGCCGATGTCCACTCCGCCGCCGCCAGCGCCAGCGCCTGCGCCTGCGCGCGAAGCGGCGAGCGCTCAGAGATGTTGTGCCGCCGCCGCTGCCGCTGCGCCACGGCGAGGCGATCGGCGCCGTGGTTGAGCTCAAAGAGCGTTCGCAGTGCCTCTGGGCAGTCCTCCGGGAGGCGATGCACACCGGAGCAGCAGGACCCCGTCACGCAGACACCGCGAATCCAATGCAGACACAGATTCTGCGGACACGCGGCAAAGAGACAGCGCGTTGGGTGGCGGCACGCGCCGTAGAGCCGGAGACAGGGATGATGCGCTGCGCAAAAGGCGCGCGACTCCGCAGGCCCGGGCGCCGGAGGCGTTGCGCACGCGTCTTCGTCCTCAAAGGCAAGCAGTTTACTCGGCGTCGCGTTTGCAGAGTTGCAGCTGCGGTCCTCAGGCCGTTGCGGTCGCGGGCACTCCGACCCGTGCGGCAACGCATGGCGCATGGCAAGGAGTTGCGCTTTGCTCTGAATAAATCGTGCGGCGTCGGCATTGCAGCCGCAAAGCTCAATCAACAAGTGCACCAACTCGCCACGTGGCGCCAAGAGGAGTTCGCGCTCCAGTGCACGACTCGCTGCGTTTGGACACGTCGCGCCTGTGCGCACGGGACTTCCCCGGGGGGTTTCGTAAAGTCGCGGCTTTGTCTCCGTTGCAGCGCCGCGCACAGACGGGGACCCGTTGCCGAGTGATGTGTTGTCGGAGAACGGGGACGGCGCCGCCGCGGCCGCCAGCGGCAGTGTGTGCGCGTGCACTTTTGTGTGCCGCATGGGAATCGATGCCCGCGTGGCATTCGGTGACTCGGCTGGGCCGGAAACGGAATTCAAATTCGAATTGGAACGGGCGGAGTGGTGCAGGCGTGCGTGGAGTGGGTGGCCATTGCTGCCGTGGCGGTGCCCGGAGCGATCGCCGCGGGTATTTGCGGAAGGAGAAAGAGCCGTAGACATGCAGTGGGGTGTTCCTTTCGTCCTGCGTGTGTGGGTTTGGATGTATGGCTGTATGAATGTTTCGTGTGCACTTTTTTCTTTATATAAAAAAGAAGATATAGAAAAGGTGCCTTTATACTTTTTTTTTTTTTACAGAAAAGCATTCAGAAGCCAAAGGCAATATATATATATATATATAGTAAAAAAAATTTTTTTTTTAAAAAAGAAAGGATATTAAAATAAGACACGAAAAGAAAAGAGCAATGAAATAGAAAAAAAGCTTTACGAATATGAGCAGCTGTGCAAAAATAAAAATAAAAATAGATTGATGCCGTACCACCGCCACTTAAAAACATTTCCTTTTCAAGTCCATGGCGCCAATCTCTTCTTGCTGCTTCTTTCTCCTTCTCTTTCTTCTTCCTCTGTCCCCCGCGCACCCCCACGTCAGCCGTAGGAGAGTCTATTTAATAAAAAGATTACCTTTTCGCCTACGTTACAATCTCTCTCTCTCTCTCTCTCTGAGAACTGTGTCGACTTCCACAATAGTGAGGAGCAACCAGACACAAAACAAACCAAATCCAATGCATGTATAAATAAATAAATAAATAAATGCAATGGTCTTTATTTGCTCTCCGGGGCCGCCGCCGCAGCGCGCTGTGCCGCCGCCTGTTTCGACCGTATCGTGTCGGCCACTTGGCTAAGTTGCGTCTGCTTGACCCGAAGCTTCTTCTCAACGGACTCCATGTTCTCCCGCACCGTCTCCGCACGGTTCCCAAAGTACGTCTTTGCGGTTCCCATTGACTTTTCTAAAAAGTAATCGGTTCCCACATCCACAAGTACGCGATCGCTTGGTACAATGCGCCCCGTGGCGTAAAGTGCGCTGCTGATGCACAAGAGAGCTTCTTGCGGGCTTTCTTTGCTTTCACGCGCCGCCTCGCATACTTTTTCGTAATCACCGAGAACTTCGCGATTGCTCATAAAGCGTGACTGTGCGTCGCGCAGGCTGTCGTAGGCCACAGAGAGACTGTTTACGTCCGCCTGCATTTGCTTCATCAGCCCATTCAGCTGCTCGAGTGAAAGCTGTCCAATGTTAATGGATCCCTCTCCCTGTTGCTGTCCGCTCATTTCTCCCTCGTTTATATATATATATATATATGGATAGAGAGAGAGAGTTTTTTTTTTTCTTGGTCTTTATTGTACGTGTGAATGTATGAGTATGTACGATTGTGTGTGAGTATTTCGCTTTAACGCTTCTCCCTCTTACTGATCAACCCCTCTCTTGTTCCTAACTCTCAATCAGATAACTACAAAGAGAGCCGAAAAAAGAAAAAAAAAAAAGAGAGAGAGAGAGAAGAAGAAAGAATACAATAAAAAATAAAAAAGTGAAGACATAATTGAATGGCACAGAAAAGCACTAAAGGACCCCTCAGCTTCACAATAAATCACAAGCGAGCTGCAGGAGAAAAAAAAAAAATAATAATAAACAAAGAGCCATACTTCCTCTGCCTCTTGTATGACCTTATCCCCTCACCCCTCCAACAATCACTCGTCCTTCTCAAAGTGCCGCATGTGTGCAAGCGGCGGCACTGGCAAATCCTCCCAACGCACTTGTGTCGCGGCATCTGCCCGCATGGGCGGTGGCGCAAACTCCACGAGCGGCAGCACAGACTCGCCGTCCTCGTCCGTCTCCTCCAGGTACGGCATGCCGGGCACGAGCGCGGTGTACTCCCCGCGGGCATTCGGCACCGCAACGCGCGGGACGGGGTCGCGCGGGAGCAGATAGTACAGCAGACAGGGCCGCGGGGGAATGTACGGGAGAGTGACGTGGTCCCACCCGCTTCGCCGCACTGTTGGCATTTTATCCCATGCGTACACTACAAACGCTTTCGAACATTAAAAAAAAAAAAAACAAGCAGAAGCACATGAGTATCTCATGGTCACCAAAAATGAATAATTCAGCAATAAGTCCTCACCCCATTGCGGCCTTTCAAAGGCAAAAGAAAAAAAGTAACGACAATCGTTCAACACGTCCATTTACTTTCTCAGTGTCTTACTTGCAGCTTATTTTTTCACTACTAACACTCCATATATATATGTATATATATATATATATATATATATATACATATTTTTTTTTCTTTTTTTTTTTTGCGAGTCAGACACAACTCCGCTTCGCATTACACCTGAACACGGCGCACATAAACTCCTCCACAGTCATTTCAAATATAAATATATAAAGAAAAAACTTCGTGCATTATGTTTCAGCTGTGGTCCATAGTGGTATCCTTTCGGTGACGCAACGTAAATGCATATTGGTCACCATTCATCTATACACATTGTCTATATCTTTTCATTATTTTTTTTTTTTTGCCTTTTCAAAGACGGCAGCATCTCCGCCTGGGATTCGAATGCTCTGATGCACTGTGCGTAGAGTTAAAGTCAGTGGCAGTGCATCATTACCGAATCCCACGCCAAAGTTCTGGAGCCAAAAAAAGGACTGCTTCTCGGGACAATTTATGTGCCGCCGTATAATAAAAAACAAAAAAAGCTTAAACCGCTTACTACTATATGAGTGACAAGTAATAATAATAATAATAACTATTATAATAACAAAAAAGGCATCCATGGCATTTTTTTCGGTGCGGTTGATAGAAATTGAACTTTCACCGTTACTGGTACGCAGTACTGCATATACTCAGTGACCCCCACACACACACAGAAACACAAACACAAAAGAGAATCACTCGCAGGCGAACAGAAAAGAATTTCACTCAATAGAGCCGCTGCAGCAGTGGCATCAGCAGGGTTGAGTTTAGATAAAACAATAAAGAGAGACGTCGCACAGGGTTTGTAAGGTACGGCATCGATTTGCATACAGGAAGAAGAACAACAAAAAAAATAATAGTAAGCATAGTCATAGTGTTAGGTTGATGTGAGAGAGTATGAGGGGAGGGGGACAACGAGTTCCATACAAAATGAACACTGACCCGTGTTACCACATATATTTCAAAAGTTTCTCAAACTAGAAGGGATATTGGGTGAAGGACGAAAAAGCAAAAATAAAAAATAAAAGAATAAGTCTACCCTTAGCATATTGCACAAGTGTGGATCGTGAATACTATACTGATGCACTGAAAACACAGAGGGCCTATTTACTCCGTATTTTATCGGTCTTTTTCTTCAAGTGTATAAAAGTTAACCCAATTATTCCGTCTTTGCAGAAAAAGGTAACTAAAAGCCTCCAGAAACTGACGGAGGCAGAAGGGAGTGATTAATCTATGTACTTACTCCTCTCAGATTCAGGATTCCAACATCACTACTTTTTTTTTCAACTTCCTTCTCTTCTTCCTTTTCCTCCTCTTTCGGTTCCTCTTCCTCTTCTTCCTCTTCCTCTTCTTCACTATACAATAACTCTGTTGCAAGACCCAGGCCCGGGAGTGAAATCTCTGGCAGCGGAGACCCCCCGCCCTTCTCGCGGAACTCCGCGCCGAGTGGCGGGGTTGGCGCCACGGCTGCTAATATTTGCGTGAATTTCATACTCCTCACACGGCCAATCCCCGCGGGAGCCGCGAGCGCCGCCCCGGCACTTTCACCGCTGGCCCTGGACGGGCCTTGGCTCGCCGCACGCCTGCCGCCCCCCGCGCTCTGCGGCTCCGCCACGGGCGGCGCGGAATCGGAGCTCGCGAGTGTCTCCAGCCACACGCGCACCGCCGCGTCGTACGCATTATTGCACTTTGTGTCCCCCGCATCGCCTTCAGGCGCCACGTGAACGCCATGGCTGTTCTCGGTGGCATCCTCCGTTTGGAACGCGGCGCTGTCGCTGTCACTTGAGCGTTCCTGCCACACTTGGCGCTCGCCGTTAACCTCCGCCTCCTGAAAAATGGGATCAAACTCATCTTTTGCTATTTTTACCGCCGTGGTGATTGAGGCTGTCTGGGTTCCTTCAGTGGATATGTTGTTTGCCGCGCACCCCTGAGTGCGTTCCGTCAGCCATTCGCCACCGCCAATTGCATTTCCCATTTCTTCATCATCCGCGCTCCCCGGTTTGCGTCTACCCCACAGCTTTACACGTTGCGCAAGTGCGTGGTAGCGGTGCCTACGGAACAGACGGATAAGAACCAAACAACCAGCCGTGGCGGGAATAATAAGAAAAAGCAAGAAAAGTAAGTAGAGTTTCTTTCCTCTTCGCTTACCACTCGCCGTGTTGTTTGCATAGTTGGCAGTGTCGTCGGCAGCGGAAGGCTCAGCATTCACCCATGCAGGAGCTGAGAGAATGGCGAAGAGTAGTACGGACTGAACCGCCGTAAGGAGCCGCTTCTGCGATACACTCATCTCCTTTTGTTATAAGTAAGGGTGCGGTAAAACAGAAAAAGAAAAAAAGAAACGTGAATACATAGAGAAATAATGACACAATACGGTATGAGAGCAATTGGGGTATATAAAAAGGTACGGTTTCACCAACATGAAACAATATGTGTACAGAGGGGAATATGTGAGCAATAAATGGATATAGGACAGCAAAGGAAAAAAAAAAGGGAGAAAAATAAATAAATAGTTCCACTTCTATCTATCTCTTTTTCTTTCGTTAATGCGGTTTTCACTGCAACACTTGTGACATGCGCATTCCACCATTTCATGTGCAGAACATCTGCGCCCGTGCAAGCGCCACGTTCCCAGCCCTGCGGAAGCGCAATGGCATTGTAATCAGAGGATAGGGGACTCAAAGAGTCGGTGAAGAAATTTATGCGACAACTCCGCCGCAGTCTTTGTCGGCACAGCAGTGGCACGAGTCGCTCCACTGTTCACGGCATTGGAAGAAGTCATAACTGCCGATGCGAGCAATTGACTCGCCATGGGCCTCGTTGCATTGCAATGCAAAGGCGTCGCGGAGCATAGCGCGCATGAGCTTCACGCAAACAAATCCCCCCGTCGTGCCGTGTGTTCGCGCAGCCACACACTTCTGCCGCAACGGAACGCATGAGAAGAGCGATACGTTGCGCGAAAGTTTCATGAACGGCGTCTTCGCGACGCACAGACTCCATGGCGGAGACTGTGTCACGGCGCGCAGAGATTGCAAAATCCAATCAGAGTCCAATGGCAATGGCGATGGATTCGCAAAGACGGATTCTGCAAAGCCGCGGCATTGCGTGTCGCAACAGTGTACGGGGTCCCCCGTCCAGTGAGTTCACTGCACGAAAGTGCCGGGAACCCACAAGAATGCGCGGAGATTGCGCCGTCAACACGTGAAGCTTTGGCACGGCGTAAGGGAATAGGGGATTTGTACACCGACGAGAGACTGTTTCTGCACGACAAGGCGTCGGGTTTACAGTGCATTCAGCACTCACCGTGCTGGAGGTATTAGAAGAAAAAAATAAAATAAAAAATAACAATGGGGGACCGCAATAAAATATCATCAATTGCTCCAATAATAATAATAATAATAGTAACAATTTCGGACACATGCAAACGAAAAAAAAAAGTGGAAGAGGCGGAGAAAGAAAGGAACTGTGAGACACAACGCAATTATTGACTTTCTCGCAACTATTACACACACATAAATAAGTAGAATGTATGCATGTATCGGAGACTGAACTCTCAGCCACACACCTAGACCCCACTTCTCTGCTCCTTTCAATCACGTTGCACTTCTTTTTGAATTTCACTTTTCATTCCTTTTTTTTTTTTGTTCATTCCTTTTTTTTTTTTTTTCATTCGCCTCCCCAAACAACAACAACAGCAACAGCATGTGACCATTCTCACTAACCTTCCACGGCTTCGCTATTGATGGGCCTGTGCCACGCTCGTCCCGTCTCCTGCAATCGCCTTTTTTGCTTTTCCCTGTCTGCCACCTTTGCCCGCGTCCACATGACCTCTGCGACATGTTTATTGTCCATATATGCCATCCAGTTTCGCTTCAAAAGTCTTCCCTCGTCCATCGGTGTATACGGTGCCGGCATTTCTATTGGCGCCACTGCCTTCTTTGCGCCCGGTGCCCCACGTGGTCTGTACTGCGGCGCATGCATAGCAAAGTATGCTTTACCGCGCAGTGTGAGAGCCCACGCGCGGCCCTGCGGACTGCCGAGCCACTTTTGTTCCCACGCATCACGAGCACGAGCCTCGTCCGTCGCCTGATGGGACTTTGCCGCCGGAATGGTTCGGCACGTCGGCACAGCGGCGCCATTGCCGTTATTCGCATGAAGTGTTCCGCCAAATGTCTCCACAGTGTCCTCCGCCACTGTATAGAACTCCGGGTTGTCGCGGATACCCATGACGATAGGTTTGATGTCTTTTAGGAATTGCTTATATATGTTTGTCTCCGCCTGTTCCATGAGCCGCCGGCCCTGCGCGCAGGCGTCTGCGTACGCGGAGAGAATCAATTGTTGTCGCCGGTGCGGGGAAAGATCCTCCACACACGGGTTCACACGCACGCGTTTCATAAAACCAGATGGCGTCGTCACCACCTCCACTCGACCATCCCACTCGCGGCCCACCACCTCCATGCGGTCAAAGCGAATCTGATGCTCGTACTTGTTGTTGTACACGTACGCGAGAATGCGGTGGAACTGACGCTCAGGCATAAGGCGCCGGTGATGCGCCCACAGCGCCCCACGCACACGCTCTGTGATGCGACGGTACACCTCCATTGCCACCGTCGCAGCGACCACTCCTACAACTAAAGAGATATTGTATACACGCAAGAATAAAACAAAACAAAACAAAACAAAAAAACAATAACAAAGGTAGAGATACCATATATAAGTATGATTGTTTGTATAAGTGAAATATAAAGAATTGTAAATATTACATATGGACAAGCTGCGACGAACTAATCAAGGGGAATTGCTTTCAACATATTCGATAATACTCCCTATTTCCGCCCCCTCATCCTTTCATTTTTCGTTTTTTATTCTTCCATTTTCTACTTTAATCTCATCTCCAAAGTTTCTCTCATGCGTCAAGTAAAATTTGAAATGAGACTCAGGCACCTTCCACTTTGAAAATGCACAGCATAGAACTTAGTTTTTAGTCGTTTATACACACACACACATATATATATATATATATAATCGGAAAATACGTGGCTCACTTTTGTAGGCACACTGCACTCGCATCTTCTCCGCTTTTCCCTCATTGACTTGTGGGATTCATCAAAACAGAGGAAGGGAAACGAAATCTGACGCACATTCCGCAAAAGCTAAGACAACACAGTTGACGTCATACACTCAATGCACAATAACAATAATAATAAACAACAATAACTAAAAACAAACAAGTAGAACGCAATTCATAGCAAAGAATAATAATAAAAGTAAAAAAAAAAAATGGGAAATGCAAAAAAATAAAGTGCACATTATGTGTATGTATTTAGGTCTCCTCTGGGGCCAATTCCTCCGGGGCGCTATGACACTCTTTCTCAAGCGCCGCATCCTTCTCCGTGTAAGTCGTCACAGACACATTGTACGCACGCAAAGGCGACGCAAAGCGCTGCAGTGCCTCGTTCCCGTACAACTCTTTGCGCAGTTCCATTTCCTCGCGCTCGGTCCGAGCCGCACACGCGCTGACTCTGCGAATGAAACGCGTCTCGTCGCTGCCGGTCCACGCGAGGCGCCAGTCCACTTCATATTCCACATCGTCCTTTGGCCACACCGCGCGCAGTCGTTTGGCAAATGCTGCGATAGACTCCTTTTCTCTTTTTTTTGTTTTATTTTCCATTGGCGCGGCGTCTCCCCGCAGCGCCTGCGCCACACGGTGCGCGAGCGGGTCGGCAAGACAGGCGCCGAGGAGCAGCCACCGCAGCAGACGGACCCACAGCGGCCGCGGCGCCGCGGCTGTGGCGCTCTCCCGCACCTCCCGCGCCGCGCACTCCGCGGCGGGGCCCGGCAGCGCCATTGGGCCCCCGCGCAACAGCCGCCGCACCGCATCGGCCTCCGCATCGGCCTCCATGCCGCCCCCCCAGGCCTCCATGCCGCTCCCGCAGGCCTCCATGCCGCTCCCGCAGGCCTCCATGCCGCTCCCCCAGGCCTCCATGCCGCTCCCGCAGGCCTCCGCCCCGCCCCCCCAGGCCTCCGCCCCGCCCCCCCAGGCCTCCATGCCGCTCCCGCAGGCCTCCATGCCGCTCCCGCAGGCCTCCATGCCGCTCCCGCAGGCCTCCATGCCGCTCCCGCAGGCCTCCGCGCCGCTCCCGCAGGCCTCCATGCGCTCCCGCAGTCGCGCCGCGTCCCCGTCGCGCCACTGAAGCGCCGCGGCGGCGAGACGGTCCGCGTGCCGCGCACACAGCAGTGCGCCAAGGCGGCGGTTGAGGGCTTCGCACTGCGCAAAGAGATTCGCGTGTTCGTTGCACGGCAGAGACCACATGTCACATTCCACACCACCCGCACGCACCTGTTGCGCGAGCCTTTGTACGTCACGCGTAAAAAGAACTTGTCGCGGGGATCCATCTTGCATCTGAAGCAGCACAAAGCGGCGACCGCTCCACACATGCCTTGTCTTTGCAGAGCGCACGGGGGCTTGTGTATGCACGGCTTCGGATACATGCGACAGCAGCGTGGGTAAACGCTCCTCAAGCCACACAACGCCAAACGCGTCACGCACGTCCAGTAGACAAAGAACAATGTCCGCGTGGGCACAGTGCGTGTGCAACAGTTCACGCGACGAGTGGGCGGGAACAGTGACGACACGCGCCGACACAGACAGCGCGTTGGGATCGTCCCATTGCAGAGACCACTCACTGATACTCGGCGTGGTGGACTGGAGCAGAAACTGTGCGTCCGTGCCTTCAAAGACACGTGTCTGACCATTGTCCAAACCTAACTCCACACGTGTGCGTTCTCCCGTATCTCGTGGCAATTCCGTCACAGGCGCAATCGCCGAGACATCCATAAGCGCATCCACTCGACATTCCTCATACTTCATGCCCATGCTACGGGACCACTGTTTGATGGCAATGAGTGTTTCTGCATCGGCATAGTTCCGATTGTGTGCCCAAAGCCATTGCGCCGCTGTGGTTTTGCCGGCACCCGCCGCACCGACGAGCACAATGCGAAGCGGCGCGTGGCGAATGGCACTGGCGGCAACAGCAAGCGCTGGATACGAGAAAAGCGCGTGGCGGTTGCTGTGTGTTACATCCGTCAGGCGCTCAGAGATGCGGTGGCTGGACGGGCGGTGGCGGTAGAGCGAAGAGAGTTCACACAGGGACGACTGCGCCAGCGCCACGCAAACCATTGGCCATGTCCCATCTTCCACAAACGTACTTCCATTCGCATTTGTACTTCCGCTATCACCTTCGCTATCGCTATTGATATTCGTATGGACATGGACACCGTTATTGCTCTCATGCACGACCAAAGTTGCAGAGTTCTTATTTGTGCCGACAGAACTGCGGTGGCCATCGGGGCGAACGGCGAAAAGGCGCCACTGCGGCGCATCACGCACACACGTCCCGTCCAATGCAAACTTTGCGCCAAACTGCAGTGCGCGAGGGAATTGCTCAGCGCCCCGCACAGTCATTGCAGTGGATCCATTGGAATTAACAAGACGCACATCTGGAGTCCGCGTCTGCGCGGGCGCTGCGGCAGCAATGATTTCCCCATTAGGTGAAATGTCAAGAACTATGCGTGGAAAGTCAACGGAGTGAATGCAGTCCGCATAAAAAACAAAGCGCGAGGCAACGTGTAGAGAGGGCACAAGCACCAACTGCGGCGCCTCGCCCATCGCGGTCGCAATGAGTTGCACGTAAAGCCATTCCGCCAATGTGTTCGTTCGAAGTAAAATGCAAAACGGTGCTGCGCGCTTGCATATGGCTTCCAGTTGCACATGCAACGGCACATCCATTCCTTGCGTGTGCTCTGCTACTTCCGGAGAGTACGGCGGTGAACCTCGCGGCGCGGAGTTTATTTGCTCCTGCGCCAAAGAGATACCGCCCACTTCCGCCATCTCTGCCTTCGCGTCTGCGGATTCTTCTCCCGCGTCCTTTCTCCGCCTCACCGAGTCACACGGAAACTCTCTCAGCGCCGGCATGTGTTTCTCCCAACGCACTTGTTGTGCCGCGATGGCCTCTCCTGTCTCCGATGTCCTTACTGCACAAAGCCCCCATCCCCTTGTGCCATCGCCCCCGCACTCTGTATCGCAGTCTTTCATTTCCCTCTGGCACGCAAGAAGTGCATCCACGGCACTCTCTGCAGAGGGAAGCAGTGAGACACGGCACAGGTATCGCCACAAACGCTCCACATCGGCAGAGGATGGGAACAGAAGAACACCGGGACGCTGTAGAAATGCACTTTCTGGGGCGACTATAGGCACAGCGAGCGCACTGTCGCCGGCTATGTACACAACGCAATCCGTGCCAGGTGGCAGCAATGCGGAGGTTGAGGGCAATGCGCATAACGCAAGAACTTCTGTCAGCTCCGGTGGGGGGGACACCTTGTCGATAGACCACGCACTCCCCACAACTGTGGCGTCGCCCGGTGCAAGGCGAATAAGGCACAACAACGCGTCGCCGGTGAGGGTTATGGCGCGACGTGTGCAGATGGGCGATTGCCACAGGAGCAAAAGACCGTGGCCCTCCACACGTACGACGACTTCAGCAATGTCACTCGCACGGAAAGAGAGTGTATCAGTCTCATCACGCAGCAATGGTAAGGCACGCAGAGGTACCTCCATCAGCGGCGATTGCCATAAAACCATAATCACTGTATGGGTTTTTTTTTTTTTTGAAAAAAAAGTATCACCACGAAAATATAAAAAACATAATAATAAGTGCTCTAGTTAGAAGTAGAGGAATAGAAGATAGCAAGAAGAATAAATCAAAAACTGCACCACATGCATATTCTTCAATTGTCTAGTTCCACGTTTGTTTTTGCGTGTGTGTATGTATGTATTTGTGTATGTGTGTGAAAATGAGCAAAAGAGAACAAATCATAGAAAAGAAAAGAAAAAAAAAAACGATAAACAAAGGCATTACTTTGTCCCACGCTTATTTCCAGTGTCTTTTCCAAGGACTCGTGGTGTGGGCCAGTATGTGTTGCGCTCGCCATACTTCTTCCACATTCCAACAGGCATTGAGCGGTACGATATCTTTGCAGTGCTATTCAAATGCATCTGCTGCTGTGAGCGCAGCGTAGGAGCCTGCCGCACCTCACCCATGTACTTCGCAGCGGCAACCTCATTGTGAAACTTCTCAAACCCTTCCGTTACGCGCCCCGAGTTGCGCATGTAGGCCTCCACATCCTTCCGCGACATTCCCTGCATCGCCGCCTTTTGCCGCACAGTCTCCGTGCGGCGGCGCATGGCATCGAGCGCGGCCCAAGGCGTCACAGGACACGTGGCCATAGCCGCCTGCGCGTACTGCTTTGCCTCCCACTGCTCTCGTCGCTTCGCAATGTCGTTTGGCTCAACAAGAGATGGGCCAAACTTTCGCCCGCCCTTGTACTCGGCGAGGCGCCCGTCGCCTTCCTCGACAAGGAGACGCGTAAGAGGACCTTTTTCAAGGCGCTCGCGCCACCGCGTTTCGTTCTGTCGCTGTCGCCGCGACTGACGGCGCGGAGAAGCGTCGCGCTGAGCATATTGGTCAAGCACATCAAGAAACCGCGAGACATTTCCACCGGCCTCACTAGTAGTGCCAGCGGGAGGCCCGTCATTGCCCCCGTCGCGGTTCAATCCAATGATGGACGACTGTGCAAGCAGTGATGTTGTCTTGCCGTGTGGCGCTTCCTGACTTTTCTCCTCTGCCTCCGTCGATGATTCTTCCAATACAGTCTTGTTCTCGGAGGCGGCTTCCACTTTTTCTGTTTCTGCGTAAGACAGCTCGACCCAGTCAGCGTTCGGGTGGTCAAGGCCCGTGTTGAGCCGAAAGGTCGCGCCGTAGTCCGTTGTGTGACGCTGCAATGGATGAGCCGAGCGCCACGCGAGAAACCTTTGCCGTCGTTGCCGTTTCGCCTCTTCCATGGCGGTTTCACTTCCATCACCTTCTTCGCTATGGATATTGTCAACTTGCTCATCCCCAAGATGAAGCCGAAAGCGTTGGGTTGTAGTTTTTGTGCTTTTTACTGGCTCAGTGGATAGTGAAGGGTCAGAGTCTGCGAGAAGACCTGTAAACTGTGCCCTTGCCGCAACGCGTCCCTCGCGCTGGGAGTCTTGCAGCCGCGCCGCCTCTGCCTCGAGTGTGGCTTGCATGTCCTCCGCCGCCTTCGTCCTGAGAAGATTGCGAAGACGATCACCAGGAATAAGCCCAGAGGTCTCCGCGAGGAGTCCGCGGAGAAGCTCAATGTTTGTGCTGTCCTGTGCTGAAGTGGGAATGATAAAAGGAAACACCTTGCGGTACTTGCGCCTCTGTTTTGTAATTGTGGAATATATCTGCCGCATGACGGAGCAAATGCGCGAGTGGGGAACAGAGTCACACTTTGTTAGAACAACAAAGAAGACGCCGTGAAGGTTTTCAAGCCATTCAAAATACTTAAGATCCGTTTTGGTGAGGCCACGCTCACAGTCAATACAGAATAGGACGGTATTGACGGAGCGCCGTACACCAAGGTATGCATCAGTCAACTGAATTGCGCCGTCACGCCATTGGTCGGACATCCCAGCAATGCCAAACCCTGGAACGTCAACAAATGTTAACTGAAGTCCACCACCAGGTAACTTGACAAGACCGTTTCCCTTCACACTAAGAAATCGCTGCAGCTCGTCTGGCGAGATGCTCTGGTAGAATGAAATCTCCCGTGTTGTGTGAGGTGTGCTGCTGGTTTTCGCCACTTTCTGACCAAGGAGCGCATTCAAAAGACTTGACTTCCCCGCGCAAGCCTTACCAACCAGGACAATCTCCTGATACACCTCGTTCACCTCAAAGAAGTAATTATGATTATCAAATACAGTTGCATTCCTACGTCTTCGCGAGTTTCTCGTATCTTTTGTTGTATCGGGGTCTCGTCGCACACCCGCCTGTTTCACAAGACTGTAGTTTTGCTCAAGCATAACTTTATTGCCAAGTTCCCGCGCCTCTGCCGTCACGTTCCCAAAGCTTAGCGGTGGCGGCGGCACAAGTTTGCTCCCGTACGTATAGTCCGTGGGGTTTGGATGAGTCAAGTCGTACAGTACACGTTGCCGCTGCTGGACAAGTCTCTCACGCTCCTCTCGAAAGGCATCTGTGACCATATTAATCACATCCACGCCTACCCCGCGTGACGCTGGATGATTCTCGCACATCTTTTCTCTCTCCGAAGCAGCGGACACCGCCGCCACCTCTGCGCTGTGGGTCTCGTCGATCACCATATCGCTATCCTCCACATCCACCACTCGAAGAGCACTGGTTTCGGATGGACAGAGAAGCCGTTCTTGCATATGGCTCTCCTCTTCTTTTTTATCCAACTCCAGCAGCGCAACATGTGTGGCACGACGTGGGGCACATCTTGCGGCGGCTGGAACTGCCGCAAGCTCCGCGCTGTCCATAACTTTTTTTCGCGCAGACTGCTGCTGGAGATAGCGAGGCGGGCTGCGGAGCGGGAGACGGCCAACAAAACCAAAGGCACTGCTCGTGGCCCGCCGAGCGTGCGAGGCGCCCAGCATGGAAACTCCTTTTTTTTTTTCAGCTTCACACACACAGAAAATAATAATAATAATAATAATAATAATAATAATAATAATAATAATAATAAAGAAGAAGAAGAAAGAAAAATAACAGAATATAATTTACAAATAATGATAATAATAATACAACTGTTCCTTTAAGCATTCAACCAGTGAGATAAACCTTAGTTTCTCCCACCCCTTCCTTAAAGAGAGAAAAAGATAATCACTCCCGTGACGGTAGAACATATAATCCCTTCTCTACTTTTCTTTTTGTTTCTCACAGTCTAATTGCGTATTCCTTCAATACTACTTAATTTAAGTCCTACACTCCCTTCAGTTCAGGCTTTTTTTTTTTTTCTTTGAAGGCATAGCAAGGGGCTTTCCGACCACAGCAGGAAAGCAAGCCCGGAGAACGAATCGGCCAGGCAACACCGAAGTGAAAAACTTTCTTCCTCTTCCTCCTCCCTAACTCCCTGCCTACAAAAAAAAAAAAAATAGTAAAAAGCGCGTGTCGTACATCAAACCAAAAAAGGGAAAATAAAAGAAAAAAGACGCCTGATGGGAGAAAATATGGAAAGGGTAAAAAAAACATACATTGTCTTGTTTCACTTTTGGTAGGGGAAGCTTTGATGCTTGGGTGAGAGAGAAGAGGTACAATAATACTTCGCTTCGCCGGTCTCGCGAGTGCGAAGGGATAGGTCATACAACAAGAGAGAAGAACAAAGCCGCAAGAGAGGATAATAGAGAGAGAAATCGCTTTTTTTTTTTTTTTTGTGAATGCCTTACAAACCGTAAACCGCTACACACACTGGCAAAGTCGCCAATTCTAGCGGCACGCATAAGTTTTTTTTTCTTTGTTTCTTTTCTCTTTGACGATTGGAACGTCTTAGCTATTTTAAAGAAATTATTTACATACAGCTTCATTCTTTCTTTCGCAATTGGTGTGTATTGTTTTTTTTTTTTTTCTTACCTTTTTTTTCAATTTTTTTTTTTCATTTTGGATCCCGCTTCTTTTAAAAAGGCATTTCTACTTTCAAAAACAAGAAAAGCTTTTATATGCACCTTCTTTCCCAATTCTTTTTCTGTTCTTTTCGGGCCTTGCCCTTTCATTCCAGTAACAGGCCTGAGCGACTCAAAAATGTAATCACTACTGTTTGCTCCACCAGAAACACAGATTCATTATATATATATATATATATATATATATTTCAAAGGAAAAATGTTTGTCTATCTTTTCGGCGCTGTCTTGGATTGTAAAAAAAAAAAAGGAAGCTTCATGCTTGATAAAATATAGCAAAAAAATTTAAAGGTTTTTTCACGTAAATCCACTTTTTCTTCGTTGCTTTACTGAGATAGCGAGTATCACATATTTTTATATATTGCGCCAATGCGCTAGTACACAGGTGACTTCTCTTTTTTTTTTTCTTTTTTTTTTTTGATCTTGCCCTCACTCCCAATTTTCTCCTTTCCTTTCTTTTCTTTTTTGTATGTCTTCCTACCATTGCCTCCTCCCCCAACCTTTTTTTTTTTTCATTTATTCAAACTACGTTTCTTTTTTTTTTTTTTTCTTCTTCTTCTTCTTCTGTATTCGTTGCTGATGTTTATATTCTCTTTTTCTTTTTCTTGCTGGTGGCTTTCACTAAACGGACAATGCCTAATCGTCGTAGTTGCTGTGGTAGTTGCGTGTGCGAACGTACTGCAGCACCCGCTGGAGATCTTGCTTCAGAACTTTCAGCTCATTTCCCTCACCCACCAGCACCTCGCGCAGTTCGTGCACCTCCTTGCCGTTATCCTCAGTTATCCTCAGCTGTTCCTTGAGCTCATCCACAACGGCTTTGTTGTTGCGGCCGTTGTCCTCAATAATGCGCTTGCTCTGCTTGATAAGCTCCGTGAGATCAGCAATTTCATTATCCAACAACAACTTCTTGGAGAATGCTTTGCTTTCGTTTCGGTAGATGCGACCACACTCCACGTCACGTCGCCTCTGCGCGCTCACCTGATGCTCCTTTACGTGCGTGCCGCGTTTAATGTGAAAATGCTGATCACGGTCAAGTTGCCTTAAGCGATTGCGCCTTTCGGCAAGGTTATCCATCTCTTCCTTAACATCTCCTTCCATCAGTTTCTTCTGCCTGTCGCGCTCATCTGTATTCAAGTTTATTTTCTCTTCCTGAATTCGATAAAGTCGATCTGCCTCTTTATTGGCAGCGTCGAGGCGGTCCTTGCACTTCCTGAGACGATCCTTTAAGTCCTCCGTGTCGATCTTTATCCACCGTGATGTGTCATCTTCCTGAATAGAGGAGTCCTTTGCGCAGCCATTCGCCCAGATATGCTGCAGCAACGACTTCTGTACCTCTTCCTCAAGTGAGTTGGCGGATGCCTCAATTTCGGGACATTCTCGGTTAACTGCTTCAAATCCCATCTCGCGCTGCCGGCGGGCACGCGCCTCGTCATTCTTCACAACTACCAACTCCTTGCGAAGACCAATCACATCACTGTATACCTGAAGGTGCTCCTCCATATTCGCCTCACGCTCGTCCATCTTTCTCAGCTCCTCTGTAACGTCTTCAATGGATTGCATGACGGAAGTCTCGGGCTCGACAGGGAATTCCTCCTGCTGGGGTTGACTTACGCCCCGACTCTGTACCGCACTCTCCTGTTCACCGGCGGACCTATCGGCAGAGGCGGTAGGGGTCTGAGAACGGCGCACGGCGGCGGAAATGCCCGTGTATGCCTCGTCAACCACCATGTCCGCTGCACGGGGAATGTCACCAAGCTCTGCACCATCTGTACGATCCTTGCTGAGCATCATTTCAATCGGCTTTTCTTTTATTTGCGGTGGTGCGCGATCAAATTGCCTGATTTTATATTTAGATTTGAATAGTTGGCTTCCTTTTTTAAAAAAATATCGCACTTTACTAGCAAACGAAAAAAAAAGAAAAAAATAGTAAAGTGTAAATGTAAATCAAAAAAAAAAAAATCCACTGAGCATTCGGTATAAAAGCATCATCCCAATTTGCATCCGACACATTATACTTACAAAAACCATTATGACAACTTGACATCTCCACTGAATTCTAGTCCAATGTTTCTTTGTTGCGCTTTAAAAAAAGCACCCAGTGAGTCATTATTTCTCTGTCCTTATGGGGGGGGGGAGAGAAAAAATGTAAATGTAAAAAAAAACAACAACAGAATTCACTTAATATATGAGCAAATCATCTCCTTTTCTCTTTTTACTTCTATCTATTCTTGTATAGTTGCTCTTTTCCTCATCTAAAGTATATATAAAAGACTCCTGCTCAACCATATTGAACCTCTTAATCCCTTTGAAAGAGTGGTATACCATACTACCACTCTTTCAATTTTTTATACGGCGCCAACGATAATCCTTTTGTCCTCTCATATGCCGCATAGAGATCACAGTCATGCTAGAAAGAAAAAAAAAATCAAAAAAAAAAAGAAACAACACAAACGCAAAAAGTCAACCAACAATATTAATGGGCGTTAAACTCCCTGCAAGCACAAGGATCAGACCTAGACTTCGTGTCTCACTCTGTTATGTCAAGCAGATACTTTCTTCACCACTACGAGCCTGAAGTAAATCTACTTTCTCGTAAGAACAGTCAGCTCAGAATAATACAAATAAATGAAACGTTTAAAAATTGCTAATTCATCCCCATATATGTATTTAAAGGTACTTGTAATACACGCTGGATTATGTACATTAACATTTTTAAATTATATTTTCAAAATGGGGAAATAAATTTTATCAAAAACAGAAAACAAAATGAGTTAACCCCCAAGATGGGTGCCCTATCGCCATACATGTATGAAACCGAAGAACGACAACAGAAAGATAGGTGAATGTGAATAAGATTCAGCAACACTTTCTCCACAAAGAAAAAGATAAGGATAACAACTATATATATATATATATATATATATATACGTCTCCCAGTTTTAAATTCGCCATTTCAACTTCCCCATTATTAATTCCCAAATTCCATTCCTTGACCTTTTTAACTGTACACACAATGTCTTACCTGGTCGAGACAAAAAGTTTTCGTTCAGCTTCCAATGATTGCTCTGCACTTCAATAACTACACCTGAATAACTCAGATTACGTTTTGTTTTTATAATTTCATTTTTCTATGGATGCCGGCTGCCTCAATGTAGTGCCATGCTACAGTACTCTGTAGTGCCGAGAAAAGCCAAGAGCCTAGGCTTACATTGCCAGAGCTCCCGTTGGTCCCCGGGGGACAGGCGCAGGGGCGCCATCGGCACCGCCACCGCAGACTCCCGCCGCTGAGCAGAGACTCACGGGCGCGTCAGCCCGGAGTCCAAGCCCCTCCGGCAGAGACCCCTAAACGGTAATGCGTTTCAGCTTGATCCAACGCACCATGCAGCGTTGAAGCGGACAACGAAATGATGGCGCGATTCGAAGATCACGTCGGAGATATCACCACATTGTGATCAGTTCTGGAGTTCATCTATGGCTTATCTGCAGTGTGAGAAAAACTTCATTGGAGGTATGCTGAACAAGATGTACACTTGGGAGCAAACGTTTGTTCTGCAAATGGTAGTCAATAGGCAGGCCAGCTCTTTCCTTGAGTGAGAAAATACACGAAAAAAGTAAAAGTTCAGAAAACCAATATAGCATAAACTTAAAAGCATATCAAATATACGTATATATATATATATATTATTATTTTCCCATTGCATAAAATAAATGTTTCTTATTTTATTATATTTCCCTTCGGTGGTTTCCAGCGTTGCCTAGGAACCGTAACCACTCTCAAATACTCTGAATGCGAATAGGCGACAGACAAAGCCAACAGAAAACTTACGGACTTTGCCGTCGCTTTTTTTATTTTCGCTATCCAGAGCAAGTAATAATAAAAATAATAAACTTAACCTATATCAACACATTCACATGCCTAAACGGCAGAGAGTGTGGAAAACAAGACAAGGGAAAACAGTTGTTAGGTCTTTTTAAGCGCAATTGAAAAGACAAAGAGCAAGAACAAATTACAAAAAAAAAAAAATGAATAAGATAAGTTAAGATTATCAAATTTAGAGTCGAAGACTCAATCGTCATTTTTTTTTCTTTTTCTTAAAGCATATGAGGACTTACAATGCTTTTTTTTCCTTTTCTTTTTCCTTTTATTTTCAAAAAATTATCCCAATTGGAAAGACTAGATAGATGGCGAGAAAAAAAAAAAAACAATTACTTTTCATACTTTTTAACTTTGCGTTCATAACACACTCATCTTATCTGCAACATCGGAGTGACAAAAACACTTGTTTTCTTTTTTTTTTTTTTTTCATTCCAACAATGGAATTTTTCCTTGTGTAAAAAAAAAAAAGAAGCACATGTGTCGAAAAACACACTCCACACAGATAATTATCTTTCTTTTTTTTTTTTCTTTTTTTTTTTTTCTGAAAAAAAAAAAAGAATGGACAAAACATCTGAAAACATCAAAAAATGGAAAATCAGTTTTTCAAGAATAAAACCCTTAGCAAATGATATATGTAAAAAAAAGGGAAAAGAGGGCAAAATACAGAAAGAACACGCACAGATACACAGTATATCTGCGTGTCCCTTGTTCTTTCTTTTCTTTTTTTTTTTATTTTTATTAATAAGTCTTTTGTTAAAGAGCTCCAAGACAGTGAGTGGGGCGCAAGACAAATCCCCAATCATAAAACGTAAATCAAAACAACAATTACAACAACAACGAAAAAAAAAAAAAAGACGACAAATAATTGAAAAAGGAAAACCTGATCATTTGTCTTTTTTTTTTTTTGATTCACACCGCAAAGGTTTAATTCAAGGTTTTTAATTCTTTCACCCGTGTTTTATCCATTTCCACACTCTTCCTTTTTTAGAAAAAAAAAGTTTTTTTTTTTTCCCCCCACGTTTAAAATAGCATTACTGTATATATATATATATATATATATACAGTAATGTATAATGGTAGAAAAACTGTTGTGCTCAAATGGCACTTAGGTGTATAACAATTCGTATAGAGAAAAGTAAAGTGTATAAAATAAAAAGGAACGGAACAACATTCTGTCTTGACAAAAAAGTAAAACCAATAATAACAACAAGAAAAAAAAATTATATACATACATATATGCATAAATATGCATATGTATATATATATATATATATAGATGAGACTGCTCAGCCTCCCTTTACCACCCCCAATGGGTGAAATGTGTACGGGTCGTGTCTCCATGTCCTTCCGGGCGGGCGGCTCCGGGAATGGCTCAGGACCGATGAGCTTCCCTCGTCGCTGCCCAAAAGCCCAAACAGTTCCGAGTGACTTGCGGGAACAGAGTGCGGGGAGTGGAGAAAGGCGTCCCTCTGCGACAGCAGCTCCGATGCGGATTCCATGACATGGTCTACGGCGGGCTCCCAGATTGGCGGGGAGCGGGAGCCTCGCTGTGAAAGTGCTGGGGTTTTCTTTTTGGAAATTTCAATTTCGGCAAACGCCATGGCATCTCCAGGCGTGCAGAAGGAATGCTCGTGACTCACTGTGACCATTTCTTTTGGCACTGTCATATCACGCAGAGCAGTGAACGTTGTCGCCATTGAATTCCCACCCGTGGCGTCCAGAGCAAAAGGATAGTGTTTGTTTGTATGACTTGGACCAGAAATTGGGTGCCGCATGAGAGGAAAGCCCCGCACGGACGGTGGTAGGCGCAGGGGTGGTGCCGAAGTGTATGAAGCAGTTGCGGAGGCTATGGATAAAATTGTGTGTGGCCGCTCTGAATCTGTTACCACATATGATGGCGTTTTGTGTAACGACTTTGCGCGCGAACGGCGGCCTAGTTGAAGTGAGGAGTCTTGCTTCGCGATAAACTTGCAAATGTGGAGGTAATTGCACTCTTCAGCGTAGCGGCAACGGTCTGTAACGTGAAGGCGACAAATGGAAATATCATCGGCTTCCAGAACTACTCGGGGCGGTAACTCATTCGGTTTGAATCCTGAAATTATCTTTTGCCTGTAACAGTCAACGGCGGAGTACAATTCTTGAGGAAGTTCATTGATCAATTTGGAAACAGGGATTGTATAACCAACACGCCGTAGCGGAATATAACCCCCTTCATACGTGCTTTTCGGAACATGCAAAAAAACATTGGAAAGCCATGATCCTTCATTCATCACTCCCGCGTGATCTTCGTCGCCATGCTCCGCGCAACAGTTGGGAAGTCTGCCCACTTGGCTGCGAAGCAATTTAACTACTTTAACATCCGCATGCACCTGATGACAATTGCTATCCTGTCGACAGCGCCCCTGTAGATAGAGCTGACAGAGACTTGGGATCGTCGGACGCTGTTGTGCCCGCGTTACAGTCACCGACTCGCGCGGGATGAGCAATTTACGAGTAACAGGGTCCACAACAGGAATGTGAGTTGCCGTCTTCGAGCAATTTCCATTGTCCTGGGCAACAATCAAAGGTGCAAGAGACATTTTGTTTTGCTTCCAAGAGTCCATACAAACTCAAGACTGATATTTTTTTTCTTTTTTTTTTTTTCTATTACGTTGATGTATATCAAAGACTAAATCAGGATTTAAGGTCAATGTGGAGAAAAAAAGTAAGAACAAACCTTCTCCCAAAAAGGGCACTACGGATGGTAATCTGTTTTGTTTTCTTGTTCCCTTTGCTCCATGTGGCACATTCTTTTTTATTTTTTTTTCTCTATCCTTCATTCGCAATGATTCATTTACCTTTTCTGAGCAAATAATAATAAAACTCTTATTATTAATATCAATAATAATACACTAAAGCAAATTCCCTCTCGCACAATCACTTGCTGTCTGTGCGCAAGAGCGAGAGACGATAAAAGTTGCGTTGCGTTGCGGCGAGCGGCTGGTGCCTTCACAACTCTCAAAGACATTACGCGCGACACAGTCCCCCGTTGTGCGCCACACAGAGCAGAGGGAAGAAAAGATCCAAATCATCCGATTTCGAACCCTTTTTTTCTTTTTTTTCTTTTTCTCTCTATGTATTCTCTTCCTCGCGATTATTCAAAAACAAAAACCAAAAGCAAACCTCTCCCATTTCTTCAATAAGCGGCGCCTTGTGGGATAAAATGCTCAGGCGTTCAATGCAATTTTTTTTTTTTGTGTGTGTGTGGAATGAGCGCACCACTGCACGAAACATACAAAACTGTCTGTGGCTTTACACTTGGGAGCAGTCCATCGCGCTTTAGTAATCACGAAAAGTGCAAACTGCTGCTGCCCCTTTTTTTTCGGTAGCGGGTTTGCACATAATGCCACTGCAGCACAGTCCGATGTGGCGAGCAGGCTCCACACGCGATACAATAATCTCTTCATCACTAACAGGGGCACAAATCACTTTATTGATCGGCTATACATACATAGATACATACATATAGTTATATATGTATATCCCGTAATGACCACAGAGAGTGTGACTCATCATCAGCACTGCGCCTTCGCCCGGGTATAAAGTTAAAGGGCTCTCGATGCCCATAGAGAAAAACACATTTCCAATAGCCAACACACATACACACAGTCCAAACTTTAATGAAAATCGGGAATTCAGTCTAAGCCCCCCTCCCCCCATTTCTATTGTTTGGACTTACACACTATCTAAAGTCTTTTGGGCATGCTTGCCATTCAATCGTACAGTGCGTGGCAAGAAACATAATGCTAAAAAAAAAAAGACACAGTGTGTACATTCACCAATAAGAGCGAAGATACTCCATGGGTCTTCTATGCACTAGATTGAATTAATAATAACATTTCCAAATGCTTCACAACGAGAAGGAAATGGGCATAGTAATAAGAAACACACACTAATATAGACTAAAAGAAACACTCAACTGCTCATTATTCTTTTCAGAGAATAATAATAATAATAAAAGACAAAATGTGTAAAAGAAAATACACAAAACCATAATTTGCCAAATATTGATCTAAAGCAATTACATCATCAATGTCTTTCTTATAGCAAAAAGATTTGCATATGTTTTTTTTTTTTATTAAATACACAAAACAAACTCATAAGTAGAAATAAGAATGCGCTGAAAAAAAAAAAAAAACACGGCACGCTTAAAATATAGAGTCTTGTTTTTTTCTTTTTCGTTCATTAAGTCATACCACTACACGTAGGAAAACCATAAATAAAAAACGATAAAGTATCAAATTCTTAATTTTAATGGCAGCACTCACTGTATATCTTGGCGTTACCTCATTCAATTCTATCTCTTGCTTCTTAGGTTTTATCCATTTCAGTCTGAACGTCTATATTTGGTAATAAATTTCACCAAAACTTCACTGTATAGAATAGGAAATGCACGCAATACTGTTTTTTTGTTTGTTTGTTTCTCCATTAGCGACTGCTCCACATATACCAAACAACAAAAACCGTTGTGCTTTCATCCAATCCAAAAACATCTGCATTTTGAACGCTGAGATTCATTTGGAATACATAATAATAATAATAAACGCTTTGCACACGCACTACTTGCTTCTCTAAGCGTATGTTTTATTTAAAGGCCCATAATCCAATTTCTTCCCAAGTGGTGTTTATTTGAAACAAACAGCACTCATAAATCATCCCTTTTTTTTTTATCCTCACCATCTCGTACAGTTCTCCTGTGAGAGCACATCAGCTATTGAAATATATTCAACTGTTCTAATCGTATTGGCAAAGCTTATTTCTGACTCCCGGTTTTTCAATGCTATAAAGAGATATGCGCTTGGAAACGAGAAGCCATACATCTTTATAATATGTATATATAATGAATATATCGTCAATGTCTGAAGCGCCCCAGTAAACGAAACAATAAAATGGTGATTTCTGAACTAGGAAACACCAGATTCTTTGCGTCACCATAGTCGAAGATCCCAAATAGATTATTGGCATTAACATTCTCACCAATGTTTGTACTCCACAAAATGTTTTTTGAGGGGGTCCAAACCAATTTTATTTTTTTTTTTGCAAAGAGTTCACACTAAACCCTTTAAAACAAAACAAAAACAGAATTCATTGACGTATCCACCCGAATTCCAATTCTTTTTTTTTTTTTTACTTATGTGTGTGCGCGTGCAATTCCCTAATACCTTTCGCATTGCAGATGTGTACTCATATCTAGCAGAGCCCCGTTTCGCTGTTTCTTTAACTGTAGAGGGTCTCACCAATTTGACGCTTCATCATACATTCATACAAAAACGCAAACAAAGATCAAAAGAAGAAAAAAAGTAAGGACAAAAGCAAAAGGAAATATAGCAGCGTAAAGTTGACAAGTCAAAAAAGTTTTGTTTCATTCTTTACCCATTTTCTTTCGGTTAGGTAAGCAACGGATTGGATGACTATCACAAATGTGAAAGAAACACCTCTCACAGTTCACCACAGACAATAAAAAAAAAAAGATTTTATTCACCTTCGTTCTTTTCTTTTCTTTTTGTAAAAGCCCGGCTTATCAATAGCACCCTACCTGACAAGATTATTGTGGTTGAACTGCTGGGCGCAAAACTCCAACTCCACCGACACGTCGTTTGCATCTACATTTGTTTCCAAGTTCTTTGCATCATCAAGTCGTCTATTAGAAGAAGCACCAGAAGCGGCACACCCATCACAAAGGTCTTCAATGCCATATGTTTCCTTGTACCACTTTTCATACCTCTCCGCATCGGGAGCATATGCCTCGCGCACTTCAGAGTTCGCCTCAAAGGCTCGGCGCCAAGATGTCTGACGACGCGTTGGAGCAGGCTGCGGCAACTGTGCCACATAGCCTTGCGTTATGGGTTTACTAAAAAGCAAAAGCGAAACAGTACACCGAAGCATCACCCCCACTAGCTTTCGCTTAACTACACTACACTAATTTAAGAATTTCAAAGTTAAAACACACACACACACACACAAAAAAAAAAAAAACAGATTAGTAAAGAAAAATATAAACATAATAGCAATTAAACCATAGATTCACAAATGAAAGCGATTATGAAAATTTCAGGTACGCTATAACCTGTTCCGGTTTTGAGCCCTTGTTAGTGTCGTTATGGACATTCGTCAAATCCCGATGGATTCCATACCGCGTACCTTGTGCATAAAAGTAGTAGTTTTTTTTTTTTTTTTTGTTCATGCCACAAGAAGAATTCTTTCCCTATCGATTTCTGAACCTAATTGTAGCAAATAAGAAAGCACTCTTACCTTTTAGTTATGGTTTTTCTTTACTCACTCATATTTAATGTATTCGAAATCCCCCCCCCCCATGTCGTCTGTCTACTCCTTATCTTTCAGATAGCCGTTCAGCAAACCTTGTTTTCAGCCCTCTTTAGACATGTTTACTAGCTGTACAAACGCTGGGCAACTACTGAACAAAATCATCAAAACCAACTGTGAAGCAGTGGACACTGTTTCCGCAATAGCTCTCTTAAAAATTATGTTTTTCTTGTCCGAACAATTGCAAAGACACATTCGTAAAATTATAGAATGCGGCAAAATACTTAAGGTCTTAGCATACCACTATGTCCTATTGGTCGCCCGACAAGACATATTTGTTTAGTGTTCCGCTCAATATAAAACAAAAATTTCGTTGTTGTTTTTTTTTTTTGCTTGTGTCAGATAGGAAACTGTGTACACTTTGATACGCTGAAGAAATGTCTATTCCTCTTATTAACATACTCGCATGAATCTACTGACTTGATTTCATCTCCGTCACCCACCATGGACACATAACCTCAATTGAATCATTTTTTTTTTGTTGATGTTTTTTTTATATTGCGGAGGCGTGTATCCATTTGTCCAGTTTGGGTAGCACTCTCACATGGCGTCAAAAATACCTCCATCCCTTTCCAAGGCAAGCAGGGCGTACGCACGCTCCACCCCTTCACCAGCCCCGTCGACAACAACAAGAGTAATACACAAATATGTCACAAAATTCAAATGTGCGGTTTTGTATGTAACAGCAAAGATGAGTGCTTTCGTGTCGTGTCTTTCAGCGCGTATGTAAGCATGCTTATAAAAGCGAAGCCCATAATGTAAAAATGCGATTTTGCTTCGCGAGAGCTAAGGGTTTCTTCAAGTCTTTTAAAAAGCTAGAGAGAGAGCTTATCTACACAAAGCCGCTGCTGCTGTTGCAAATAAAGAAAGCTTCATTCGCATCTAAGAATATTTCACAGTAATGCAAATTAATACGTATCTGACATCTTCTTTTAAAGAAAAACTTGGATAGGCGATAATGAGAGCAGTAAATAAAGAATGGACAGGGTAATGTAAGAAAAAAAGTAAGAGCATTTCATAACGAGGTACCCCAAAACATATAAGAATACAAATCACAAAACAATAAACTCAGTTTCCCCCTATGTCTTAACCAACTAAAAAATTTTCTCCACTCCCACCGCTCTTTAAACCGTCATACTTAGAAACACTACTACATGACTCGACCGTATTCAGCATTTTGCAATTTGGTTATTTTATCTTTTTCACTACCAGAGGGCGCTAACCCTTGTCCCCATTCTGTCTGTAAATAAACAGGCGCAGACATAAAAGCAAAGAAACAGATTGTCTTTATTAAAAGCTTGTTTTCTGCTGCTTGCAACAATTTAAAACTTAAAGACCATTTTTGGCATGTATCCTAGTTCTTTTAACAAACCTTTCAGCTCTCCCTGCGAAGGGGGACTTGTACTAAAATCTTTGTCTCCTGAAACAGCCTCCTGAAAAGGTGGTGGTCCGCAAACCAGAATAATAGAATCCCGTACACGGTTCGGTGGCGGCATTAAGGACTTGATCATTTCCTTATTCACATAACCCACCCCACCCATCCAGTCAGAGGGAGCTTTGGATAGAACAAAATAAGGTGAAAATAATGGATATGTCTCCATCAATTCGTTCAACTCATTACCAAGTAAAACATCCTCTTTCCTAGTGCTAGCATAGATCAAAGAAATTTCAGTCGCATTTTTTGGAGTGGACAACACATTAAGTGCAACTTGGTACATAGGCGTGATACCAGTACCTCCTGCTATCATCCCAATATGCTTGTACTGATTAGCTTTCAAAGGTAGCTTGACCCACGGACCTTTAGCCTCGACAGAATCACCTTTCTTCATCGAAAACAGATGATCTGCCATCTTCGATTCCATGTATTTCTTCACCATAATTTCAAAATATCCCCGCTGGTCACTTTTGTTGATAGGAGTGTAGGGACGAACCACCTCTTTTCCATCGGTGTCAACATATCGAAAGGTAATACAAGATGCCACTTCTAGATTTAAAGGCATATCAGCCTCAGGAAGAGCAAAACGCAAAACCTTGGTATTGTGCGATTCATCATAAGAATTCATAAGGACGAACGAACGATATTCAGAAGTTGAAAACGGGCTCGTCGCAGACGAACAGTCAACAGAACTCCTACTATACCATTTTGAGGCTGCGAAACCCGCACAAGCCCACAGAATAACCTTCATAACAAATTGGACTCCAATACTCAACTATATAAATAAATACCTCGCTATCCTTAGTTAATCAAATATATATACTTATATATCTATATGTCGCCCCAAAAATATTCTTTCAGCAATAGTTATGCTATATATCTGTACGCAAAAAACAATCTGTGCAAAACTAAAACAAATTCACAAATGCAAAGGAAACAGTAATCGAAAAAAAGCTTATGGAAGGTTCAACAACAACAAAAATTTATTCTTTACTTTATACTAAGTATGTTTAATCAATGAAGCATCTCATTCTTTGAAAATAAAAATAAAAAAGAGCCCTTTGCGCGCTTCTAACTTTATAACGTATTACTGTATCAAATGCTGTGGAATACCAAGATCTTTTTTCAATACGGATTGTAATTTTGAAACCCAATCACCGCAGATGTGAATTTCACGTGTAATTTTTTTACCATTTTTTAGTGGCATGCGATCCTTTGATGGATCATGTATCGTGCATGACGTCGAGAATAACTGCTTCCAATCACTGGCCAACGCTTGGAGAATAAATCCGTACTCTTCCAGGCCCCTCACCACAGTTACGACCTTATTGCCTACACGCTTTTCGGTCCGCAGAAAAATTTGCTCAAGCTTTCCTTTCTTATGTAACTGCGTGACAGTAACATTTGATGATGCCACACCGTCAATTAAATGTGTCGTTTCCAGTGAAATCTTCCATACAGGAACAAAAAATCTACGTAAAACCAGTTCTTCAAGCTCCAAAATAGTCATCCTTTCATCACCTTTTTTTGAGAAACATGCAAGTCCACATTTTAAATCAACAACCGGCAAAGCTTTTTCCTGATTGCATATAAGAAGATTGTTCTCGGTAATATAGCTTCGAAGATTTCCACAAACATGTTTTTTTGAATACAATTTGTCCATTAGCTCATCGTCATCTAACACGAAACCTTCTTGTGTTTTCTCACCCATCTTCCCAACGCAAAGAAACCTCCGAATCTCTATTGGCTCGGTATATAGTGGAGAAAGAAGACTTTCTATTGACACAATGCGGCGCTTAACTGACTGTCGCTTGCAGTCTTGAAATGCTTGCTGTTCTTCTTTTAAAGATTCTTCTTCCTTAGCTGGATAGCAAAACCATCTCAAGAATTCTTCAAAGTTTATTCTATGTAGTCGCAGCATATCAGAGGATTTATTAACATGAGTCACTACATAAAAGCCCGGCTTTTGCTCTTCTACTGTAATCAAATCATTATTTAAAAGAAGATAATTCAACATCTTCTTGTGCCGAGTACATTTGATATCAACTCGCATATCAACGTCTGGATATCTCGGGTAATTCGAAAACATAATAGGCGAGAATTCTGTAAGAGGTAAGGGAAGCATAGACGGTTTTATAAACTTAACTGCTTCACAAAGTGCAAAGTTTAAACGCTCATCTTCCCCTTGGAGAAGTTGAAAAGCACTACTTAAAATAGACTCTTTCTTATTGCTAGAATCTTGAATTTCGACTTCTTGATCACTTTCTGTATTCGGAGAAATGCCTTTATCATCAGCGGAACAATTCGATGGAATAACATCAAGGGATACTTCAGCAACGTTGTCATCACCAAAAGAATCAGGTAGCACAGATTTCGATAACTTACTACAAGCGCAAAACTGTACAAAAAATTCGTTCCATAGCAAATCCTTGTACGAATGAAGGACATCAACGCCTTTACCTTTCTTTTCAAAAGACACAAGATTATCGGTTGCGAATCCTACCGCATAAGGCCAGTGATTTCCTACTGAATAGACTAAAACTATATCCCCCTTATTCAAAGGCTTGCGATCATGAACGCTTACATCAACGATTCCAGGCATCATAAGGTGTGCACCGGAAAGTATGAATTGTGAAGTAGGTCCCCTACAACAAACTTTCGGACCAAACAAAGAAGCCACATCCACATCTTCTCCCTTATAGTAATTACGTATGAGAAATAAAAGATATAGCGTAGGTGCCATAACAGCGTTCATCAAAGAAGAAACATTCGCTCCAGATGTAAAATAAGCAAGCACTAAAGGAATACCGTTAACCAGGTGTATTACAATGCATTCGCCTAAAGAGTACTCCCACGATATTGTTGTCACGGAATCATTTTTCTTCCAAAAAGAATCCAAACAGGGAGCAAATTCTTCGCCTAATTTATTCATAACCCATGCTTTTATATAGGCATTTTCTTTTCGACTAAGAGTCGATTTCTTTTTGACTGTGTGTTTTTTGTGCAACATCAAGCTAAAGTTAAAAATTCCAATAAAAAAAAAAAAAGAATAAACATATAAAATAATCGCTTAATATATAACACGTAAAGATATTAAAAAAGATGTCTTTTCTTAGCGGAGTACCAAAATATTAAATGAGTAAACTATACATCCAAAATAAAAACTATATCTTCTGTAAACATCATTTCGTCTCTTTTAAACGCTCGGCCACTTGAGGCCTTTTCTTCTTCGGTATCCCTTTAGGGGGTTGCGGGTACCTCTTTGTGAGAATTCGATCCAGGAGAGGAAAAAGCTCCTCAGGCACATTGTCATTGTGCCGAACCCAGAGAGTATGAAGTGTTTCGTTGAAAACCTCAGGAACTTCAGAATTCTCGTGAGCTAATTCAGAAGTATCGTCTCTTGTTGGACCTTCACTGGCCTCCATTACTACATTGGTAGAGCACTTATTAGACGCAATACTTTGATTACTCTCATGCCGAGCTTCGGAGAAATCTCCTTTAGCGCCAATAAGATCTCGTACCTCCTTTGATAAATGTTGAAGCACGGGTTCTAAAGCACTTATCAGCTTAAAGACACCGTAGCATGTTATTCGATTTCCTCTCAAATTTAGACATTTTGTTTTAGACGACATCCGCAAGGCGGAAGCAAGAGCTAAAGCGCCAGTATCAGTAATACCGTTACACGACATGTGGAGCGTCTCAAGGTTCTGAATGCATTCGGAAGCAGCAACTGCACCTTTATCACCTATAGAGTTCCCATCGACGTTAATACGCTTTACACATTTATTTCTCTTAAGACAAGAAAAAAAACTTACAGCCCCACTTTCCTGCATATCGCACAAAGAAAGGTCTATTGTCGTAACGGTACTGTTGAGAATCAGCTTCCTGCCTAAAAATACACATTTATCCGGACCTAGGAATGTCGCTGACAAATTAATTTTGATTCCCCACTGCGGCGGTGGTTCAAGGTAACGCTTTATTAATAAAGCTCGTTCCGCACTAGGCCTCAGACGATACGCATCACAACTTGGAGCGTCTGGATCGGGCGGCACAGCTCCATACTCAATTAAATTTAGCGCATGGCGGTATGCTGCCTCAACATCTTCACTCAGCATAATACTATCTAAAAGTGATGAAAAACAGCGCAAAAAGTAGGTTTGACTTGAAGTGGCACGTACACACAGGGATAGAGACAAATACAAGCTAAAAATAAGAATTCTTATTATTATTATTTTATACGAAGTATGTTTAATCAATGAAGCATCTCATTCTTTGAAAATAAAAATAAAAAAGAGCCCTTTGCGCGCTTCTAACTTTATAACGTATTACTGTATCAAATGCTGTGGAATACCAAGATCTTTTTTCAATACGGATTGTAATTTTGAAACCCAATCACCGCAGATGTGAATTTCACGTGTAATTTTTTTACCATTTTTTAGTGGCATGCGATCCTTTGATGGATCATGTATCGTGCATGACGTCGAGAATAACTGCTTCCAATCACTGGCCAACGCTTGGAGAATAAATCCGTACTCTTCCAGGCCCCTCACCACAGTTACGACCTTATTGCCTACACGCTTTTCGGTCCGCAGAAAAATTTGCTCAAGCTTTCCTTTCTTATGTAACTGCGTGACAGTAACATTTGATGATGCCACACCGTCAATTAAATGTGTCGTTTCCAGTGAAATCTTCCATACAGGAACAAAAAATCTACGTAAAACCAGTTCTTCAAGCTCCAAAATAGTCATCCTTTCATCACCTTTTTTTGAGAAACATGCAAGTCCACATTTTAAATCAACAACCGGCAAAGCTTTTTCCTGATTGCATATAAGAAGATTGTTCTCGGTAATATAGCTTCGAAGATTTCCACAAACATGTTTTTTTGAATACAATTTGTCCATTAGCTCATCGTCATCTAACACGAAACCTTCTTGTGTTTTCTCACCCATCTTCCCAACGCAAAGAAACCTCCGAATCTCTATTGGCTCGGTATATAGTGGAGAAAGAAGACTTTCTATTGACACAATGCGGCGCTTAACTGACTGTCGCTTGCAGTCTTGAAATGCTTGCTGTTCTTCTTTTAAAGATTCTTCTTCCTTAGCTGGATAGCAAAACCATCTCAAGAATTCTTCAAAGTTTATTCTATGTAGTCGCAGCATATCAGAGGATTTATTAACATGAGTCACTACATAAAAGCCCGGCTTTTGCTCTTCTACTGTAATCAAATCATTATTTAAAAGAAGATAATTCAACATCTTCTTGTGCCGAGTACATTTGATATCAACTCGCATATCAACGTCTGGATATCTCGGGTAATTCGAAAACATAATAGGCGAGAATTCTGTAAGAGGTAAGGGAAGCATAGACGGTTTTATAAACTTAACTGCTTCACAAAGTGCAAAGTTTAAACGCTCATCTTCCCCTTGGAGAAGTTGAAAAGCACTACTTAAAATAGACTCTTTCTTATTGCTAGAATCTTGAATTTCGACTTCTTGATCACTTTCTGTATTCGGAGAAATGCCTTTATCATCAGCGGAACAATTCGATGGAATAACATCAAGGGATACTTCAGCAACGTTGTCATCACCAAAAGAATCAGGTAGCACAGATTTCGATAACTTACTACAAGCGCAAAACTGTACAAAAAATTCGTTCCATAGCAAATCCTTGTACGAATGAAGGACATCAACGCCTTTACCTTTCTTTTCAAAAGACACAAGATTATCGGTTGCGAATCCTACCGCATAAGGCCAGTGATTTCCTACTGAATAGACTAAAACTATATCCCCCTTATTCAAAGGCTTGCGATCATGAACGCTTACATCAACGATTCCAGGCATCATAAGGTGTGCACCGGAAAGTATGAATTGTGAAGTAGGTCCCCTACAACAAACTTTCGGACCAAACAAAGAAGCCACATCCACATCTTCTCCCTTATAGTAATTACGTATGAGAAATAAAAGATATAGCGTAGGTGCCATAACAGCGTTCATCAAAGAAGAAACATTCGCTCCAGATGTAAAATAAGCAAGCACTAAAGGAATACCGTTAACCAGGTGTATTACAATGCATTCGCCTAAAGAGTACTCCCACGATATTGTTGTCACGGAATCATTTTTCTTCCAAAAAGAATCCAAACAGGGAGCAAATTCTTCGCCTAATTTATTCATAACCCATGCTTTTATATAGGCATTTTCTTTTCGACTAAGAGTCGATTTCTTTTTGACTGTGTGTTTTTTGTGCAACATCAAGCTAAAGTTAAAAATTCCAATAAAAAAAAAAAAAGAATAAACATATAAAATAATCGCTTAATATATAACACGTAAAGATATTAAAAAAGATGTCTTTTCTTAGCGGAGTACCAAAATATTAAATGAGTAAACTATACATCCAAAATAAAAACTATATCTTCTGTAAACATCATTTCGTCTCTTTTAAACGCTCGGCCACTTGAGGCCTTTTCTTCTTCGGTATCCCTTTAGGGGGTTGCGGGTACCTCTTTGTGAGAATTCGATCCAGGAGAGGAAAAAGCTCCTCAGGCACATTGTCATTGTGCCGAACCCAGAGAGTATGAAGTGTTTCGTTGAAAACCTCAGGAACTTCAGAATTCTCGTGAGCTAATTCAGAAGTATCGTCTCTTGTTGGACCTTCACTGGCCTCCATTACTACATTGGTAGAGCACTTATTAGACGCAATACTTTGATTACTCTCATGCCGAGCTTCGGAGAAATCTCCTTTAGCGCCAATAAGATCTCGTACCTCCTTTGATAAATGTTGAAGCACGGGTTCTAAAGCACTTATCAGCTTAAAGACACCGTAGCATGTTATTCGATTTCCTCTCAAATTTAGACATTTTGTTTTAGACGACATCCGCAAGGCGGAAGCAAGAGCTAAAGCGCCAGTATCAGTAATACCGTTACACGACATGTGGAGCGTCTCAAGGTTCTGAATGCATTCGGAAGCAGCAACTGCACCTTTATCACCTATAGAGTTCCCATCGACGTTAATACGCTTTACACATTTATTTCTCTTAAGACAAGAAAAAAAACTTACAGCCCCACTTTCCTGCATATCGCACAAAGAAAGGTCTATTGTCGTAACGGTACTGTTGAGAATCAGCTTCCTGCCTAAAAATACACATTTATCCGGACCTAGGAATGTCGCTGACAAATTAATTTTGATTCCCCACTGCGGCGGTGGTTCAAGGTAACGCTTTATTAATAAAGCTCGTTCCGCACTAGGCCTCAGACGATACGCATCACAACTTGGAGCGTCTGGATCGGGCGGCACAGCTCCATACTCAATTAAATTTAGCGCATGGCGGTATGCTGCCTCAACATCTTCACTCAGCATAATACTATCTAAAAGTGATGAAAAACAGCGCAAAAAGTAGGTTTGACTTGAAGTGGCGCGTACACACAACGAGAGAGAAAGGAACTAGTAAAGGCTTCGTACACGCAAAAAGTGTTTTGGACTGTGAGTTGGCGGCTGTGACAGTGAAGCTCTTGTCGTGTTTTTTTTTTTTTTGTGGTGGAAAAGGTTGTTAAGGACCTGTGTATTTTGTAATATAGTAATAATATTTGCCATTATCGTCGCGTATTAATATCAACTATTGTTCCGCATTGTGCCAAATATGCAGCATGAAATCGGTCGCATATGCTAGGTTCAGTAGTTTTACTTCTTGCCTGTGAAAGTGTTTCCGACCTGGAATGTATTGTGTTTGGATGAATTGTTTGTTATGTAGCCCTGCAAAACCGTATGGACTTTTAAGGTGTTTTTTTTTCTTGCTTGGTGCACTTTGCAGTGAGAGTTTGTGAAGAATATTTTTTCTTAGTGGAGTATGCTTGGCACGAGTTCCGAGTTTTTTGTTGAAGTGTGTATAAGTCTGATTGTTTTAGGTAGCTTTTGTGAGTTATAGTAATGTCTTTCCTTAAAGTCTATTTTGCTTAATTCATTTTTGCTTAATGACCCTTGTGTAATTCTTCTGAAATTTTATATACCTGTTGTATGTATATATACATTCTAATATATATAAAAAGGACAGCAATGGAAGAGCATACTATCAGTCAATCTGAAGGAAATGATGCTGCCTTAGCAAGGCGCTTGCATGAAGAATTGAATGGACCTTTGGTATCTTCAGAAAGCCCAGATACGAGGATGCAGGGTCCTAGAACTACAAGAATCCAATGCCCTGCTTGCACTTTTATAAATACGTATCAAGATGCTATACCTGGAAGGGAGTATACATGTGTACAGTGTTACACACCTCTAGTAGGTTTACCGCCTCAAGAAGCTACCGCGACTTCTGATGATAGAACTGCACTAATAAAATGCAAATGCTGCCAGTGCCTAAATCGGATTCCAACTGGAACTTTTGACGCAATTGTTTGTGGAGGTTGCTACCGTGAGATCAAGAAATCATATACTACAGGGGACACGAATCAGGTTCAGGTGCCAGTAGCAAGGAAGTTGCAGGTGCGCTGTGGTGAATGTAGCAGTATTAATGCTGTACCAGTGAACCAAAATGCTTTAACTGTTCGTTTCAAATGCGGTTCTTGCCAGGCTATTAATGAAGTGACGTTGTAATGTACTAATATTATTACAGCGTATAAGCTATAGGAGAAAAGAAGTTTATGTAGCTAATATTGCGTTTTTTTTTTTTTTACTTTTTCTATTTGCTTTTTTTATATATAAGAAGAGATATATGACTGTTCTCCTTTACGGATAATGAGAATACAAATCAACCTTTCTTTTCCACTCATTTATTTTGAATGTGTTGTAGGTGTTTGCAAATATAAAAAAAGTAGTTTTTTTTTTTTAATTTCGGTGGGGGGCGGGGGCGGGTTACAATTCCATATCTATGCGCAGAGTAGGTGAGTATGAAATGCTTGAGACTGTGGGGGCGGGTGCTTATAGCAAGGTAAAACGAGTACGCCATGTGCCCACAAACGAGTTTTTTGTGGCTAAAATCATACCCAAATCTAATCAAAGGGTAGAAAATGATGTGCGAGTGGAAATATCTATACTTCGGCGTTTGAGGCATCGCAATATAGTACAACTTGTAGAAATATTGGAAAGCCCCAATAATTACTATATTATATTGGAACCGGTACTTGGTGGAGATGTGTGTGAGTTAATATTATCCCAGGATGGCTCTTTATCTGAAGATGTTGTTGCCAGTCTATTTTATCAGCTTGTCGCCGGTATACGCGTGTGTCACCAAAATGGTGTTGCTCATAGGGACTTGAAACCAGAGAATCTTCTGTTGACAGAGGAAAGTGTGCTTAAAATATCTGATTTTGGACTAAGTCGTCTGCACAAACAAAGTAACTTTCGAGCAGAAGTTGACGAGTATGCGCATACACTTACAGGAACACTTGCTTATGTCGCACCTGAAGTCTTAGGTGGTACCTATGACGCTTTTAAGGCAGATATTTGGTCAATGGGGTGTATTCTGTATGCTCTCTTGACGAGTTGCTTTCCCTTTGGACATAGTACTGAGGCGCGCGAATTGGAAGAGCGAATTAAGGCTGGCCATATCTGTCCAATGCCTGAAACGGTTAGCAAGAATGCAAGGGAACTGACTTCTTGGCTTTTGTCTCGTAATCCTGATGATCGCCCCTCACTTGACCAGGTAACACTTCACCCCTTTTTGGCGGATCACTTACCCCCAAGGTCTATAGTGGCACTTGCAAAAAGTAGGCAAACGGCTCCGTTAGTAGCAAATCCTGCTGAGTTTAGTAGTGAAATTCCTGAAGAAGATAAATAAAAAATAAGCTTTTCTTAAAGTTTTCTTTGTGTTTAAGCAATGCTATGCAAATACATTTTATCACACCACCAAAGTCCTGGATGGAAAGAAAATAATCCTGAAGCAATACTGTGGTGGGATAGAGTACTATTGGAAGCGCTCCTGATAGTGGTGGTGTTAATATTAAGAAAATCAGGTGCGTTATGAAGCGTGCAACTGTATGTGTGTGTCTTTTTTTTTGCTTGTGTGTGTTTGTTTGTACCTTTGATGATGTTGATGCAGATTTATTTACAGTAAAGTGTACACAAAAGCCTGGTTACATATGTGTGCATCTGAGGGATGGGTGTGTGTATGGGGGGGGGGGGGGAGAGAGTAAGTTCATAAGATGGGAAAAAACAAGATGAGCAGTGATGAAAGCTATCCTGTATATCAATTTGAATTCTTGCATGTAGTATTGATGCTGGGTGTACAATACCCCCTTTTATTCGATTCTTCCCCTTTTGAAGTGATGCAGAGATTATAGAATTTATATTGATGCTTCCAGACTATGACGTCTTTTCTGTTGTTGTCATTAAAAGTACTTCCTTGTTTTGTTCTACCTAATTGTGGTAAGAACCAAAGCAAATTCAGCTATATTTTTCTTATTTTTAAAACCTGGTAGTTAAAGGGAGTGTGTGCAATTCATTTAGCTGTCCTCGATGCCTAAGCCAGCACCACGCTTTGCGATGGGGCATGTTATGCACCGGCGAACCAACGTTGGCTCGCAATATCTATACACCCAGAAGCATGGTGCACGAACGCTGTGGTATAAAAAGCAGTATTTCTCCGTTCGACCTTTTGCTATTCAGCGTTATAAGGGCAGTACTCCACGCATCTTGCTTGACCGTAGCCTCTGGAAATCTATTTGGTTAACAAAGGTTAATTTGCCAGATATTAACCGGTGGGAACGAGTGGTGAATAGTCAACGTGTTACTGAAGACCGCTATGCTTTAGTAGAGGAAGAGGGTGTCATGCATAAGGTAAACTGGCGTCTTTATTGTGAACGCTTGGAGACGGAGCTAATGGCATCCCAGGAACAACTACCACAATATACATTGCTACTTAAAGCCGTACCCTCGAATTGGAAAAAATTTGACATTGAAATAAGTGTTTTGCGTGGTCTCTCTGTAAGGGAAGCAATGGCACAGTGTAAACTATCGATTCGAAAAGGTCATCAGATTGTTTTTCGCGCGCTGGAAATGGCTCAACAAGGAGCTGAGACAAAAGGTCTTGAGAAAGAACGCCTTCGTATAGCTCACATCTCATGTTTTCCTGGTCCAACTGACAAACAGATAGATATTCGAAGTCGTGGTTATTACGCATGGAAAACGAAGAAGTCTTCACATTTGGTTTTGACACTGGCTGAGGACCCCGAAATGGTTCTTCCCGATCGCACATCTATTCCGTATTCTTCACTTTTGTCCATGAGAAAGGCTGGATTTGATTTGCATGCAAATGTTTTGGATGTACCTTCCATTACTGCAGACGGTATTTAATCACTACGCATATATGTATACACTAGCCATTTTGCTTTTTAGTTACCTCGCTGGTAAATCTACAATTGTTAAATCATACCTTTTACAATAGTCAATAACTATGTCGTGCAAGCGTTTTTTTTTTTTTTTTTTGGTGTGGCTTTATTTTATTTTTTTGTGTGTTGGCTGGTGGTAGGGTATCTGCGTACCTGTGGTTGTCTGCTTTTAGGTATAGCTATCTTTAAGGAGCTGATGCATTTTTAGGATATATATATATATATATAAGAACCGTATAATAATTACTAAACACTAGAGAAATGCTGAGAAAAAGGTACAGACCTCTTGATGCAGTGGAGGAACGAACAGTAGGTGTTGAACAAATTCTTCAGACTGGCCTGCTACATGACGAACAATCTTATTGTTTTAGCTGGCCGGATGCACCATTGACTTCCTTGTTACGTCGCTCTAACGTCTCATTGGTTGTGGGTATGCAAGGCTGTTCGGCCCCAGTTGTGCAACGGGCTGTTTCTCAGCCTCCTGTATGGACCGCGGACACCATTCCAGGTTTTTGTGGCGAACTTACAGTTTTTAATTATCGGACTTTAAAGCAACCCCTTATTGCCTTTTCGACTGGTTCAAACAAAGCTGCACCACAACGGTTTAAGAGACCGACAATAGCGCCAGAGGCAACCGCCACAGAAGATAGTATTTTTTCATTTACAGTAGAACAACTTGCAGATCTCAAAGCAGTGGGGGCCTTTGAGGCCTTTTATAGAGCCGATAGATCTTCTCATAACTGTATTTTAGACCAGAAAAGAGAAGGTTTGGCACAATTAGAAATGGAACGGGAAATAATTAGGTTGGAGTGGCGTGCGTTTCATGAGGCTGAAAAAACAGTACCAGCATTGCAACGAATCTTACCTTTAACCACTGCCGTACCATTTGTTCGCAGTGAAAGTGGATATTCAGAAAAAAAAAAGGTTGAAGGAAGCGATGGATGGCGACGTCTCGTTTACGAAAAATGGGTTGAATGGCGTCAACGTCGTGGATCCGTTCTTTTAATCGGCGATGAAGTTGACATAGATTCCGTAGTGCTATCATGGGGCTCCCCCCTTCTACCTGGTGCTTTTCGCAATGCCTCTGCAAGAGATTATTTCTTACATATGTTTGATGATCGCAGTGGACCACAAAAATCTGCTAAACTTATTGAAAGAATTGGTGCTGATGATGATCAAGGATTGTCGACCAATGTCTCGCGGAGAAGAGGTGCTTATAACTACTTAAGGTGGCGAGTAGATCTCTACGAGCCGAGACTTCGTAGTGGTTTGGGGGCATCTCGTGGTGGTCATAGTATGGGCGGAGGAACCGTCCTGCTGGGCGACGACGAAATCAATAAGATCGTATCAGAAAAAATACCGGCTTCTCTGATTAGCATTGAACTTGACGAGCGGGTGGATCCAATAGATGCTTTGGCTCTCACTGACATCCATGGTGACGTTGAGACTTGGAGACAGTGGCTTGCTCACGTTTGAGTGCCAGATTATTTCTGAATCTTTTTTTATATATTGGTATCCGTTATCTTCCAAATATTTCTTTTATGTTTTACGAACATTTTTGGTGTGGGAGGTCATTTTCTTCCTATTCATCAATTCTGCTTATTAATACACCGCAATTTATATTAGAATCTTATTCATTTCTGCTGGTAACATGGTATTTATATGAGCACCTACTTTTTTCTTTTTTCTTTGTGATGTGATGATACACCCTTGGAAAATAGAGTTCCTAGTGTCATAGTACCACCCTATTTCAGAGAAGAGTACGTACTACTTGAAAATACTCCTATTATTTTTTAAAACAAGGATGTCGAAGCAAACTCAACAGCAACCCGGAAAGAAGTGGGTGAGCACTCGCGCCCAAATGAAAGAAGAGACGTTACACAAGCCTAACACGGGAGGGGCACCACCAACACCTGCAAAGCACGATCAACCACCAATACAACTCGCCCCCGCCCAGATTCCACAGTCTCTGTTTTTTGAGCGCCAAGAGGCTGTAGATGCTTTGAGTAATCTTTTTCACAACAGAGAGGCTACAAGATTTATTGAAACAGGACCTGCAGTTTTTCATCCCAAAAACCCTTCAAAGTTTCACGAGGAATTTGGTGAAGCTCTGAAATCGGGAGGGTATTTGTGAGAGTTATGCTTTGGCTAAAGGTGTGATATTTGCGGCACATAAAGAAAAAGAGAAAAATTGGGTAAAAATAGATAGTGCTTTGAAAAAACTTTTTGCAGTGAACGTGACACCGCGAAGAGGAATGAGGGGAAAAGAAGAAAAAAAAGTGTCTGTGTGTGAGGAGGGGAGTAATTAGAGAAAGAAAAAGCGTGAGTGATAGCAAGAGACCGGCTTACTACTTTTTTTAAAACACCTTCGCACTTTTTTTTTCAACACGTATATCCCAGATATCTCAAATGGCGCTATAGCAGTTCAAAGGATTATGATTTAATCGTTTGGGGTCTTTTGCTTATTGTTATTATTATTGTTGTTATTATTATTAACATATATTTTTTGAGAACTGAAGATATTGGTGCTTCTTTACTTTTATCTATTTCCTCTTATTTTTTTAATAGTTTAGTTACTTCGTAAGGCATTAGGATGCTCCGTGCCATTGCCGGAGTCACTATGAGCGGAGTGGTAGGAGTATGCTTATATTGCCACTATACTCAACAGAATGAAAATCTTGTTCAGCATCAGATGGCGTTATTGCAAAGCCCTGAAGTGGGAGCTAGCTCTGAGAAGAGTGAAGCAAATTGAGTGAAAAAATGTGAAGTCTTCGTGAACTATAAGTGTACTTGAAAATAGTCTTATTAAACTTGTTTAAAATCTCTAAACATTCTTATTATTATTATTATTGCTATTATTATTATTTTTTATGTATCTTCTAAACCTGTTTTTCTAGTGCAAAGAAGGGTAGACAAAGTGCGCTTACACCTACACAATGGATTCCAATAGTGGCACCCCCCCTCGATCCCCACATCCAGAATCATTAGGGGAGGATGACTATCGCCACAATGAACAGCTAAATCAACAGAATCTACAAAGTGGAGACCCCGAACAGGGTGAGGAACCCGGAGAAGATGAGGAGCAGGAACAACTAGGGGAGCCGGAACATGCCGAGGAACCTGAACTCCCCGAAGAACCCGAGCACGCGGAAGAGCCTGAGAATGTTGAGGAAACGGAACGGCTAGAGGAACCAGAACAAATCGAAGAACCTGGACGTGCCGAGGAACTGGAACACGTAGGGGAGCCGGAACAAGCAGAGGAGCCTGAACAGATGGAGGAACGTGAACAGATGGAGGAACCTGGACAGAACGAGGAACCGGAACAGCCCGAAGAACCTGAGCAAGCCGAGGAACCTGGACGTGCCGAGGAACTGGAACACGTAGGGGAGCCGGAACAAGCAGAGGAACCTGAACAGATGGAGGAACCTGGACAGACCGAGGAACGTGAACAGATGGAGGAACCGGAACAACCCGAAGAACCTGAGCAAGCCGAGGAACCTGGACAGACCGAGGAACCGGAACAGTCCGAGGAACCGGAACAGCCCGAAGAACCTGAGCAAGCCGAGGAACCGGAACGTGCTGAGGAACCTGAACAAACCGAGGAACCTGAACAGACCGAGGAACCTGAACAGACCGAGGAACCTGGACAGACCGAGGAACCTGAACAGACCGAGGAACCTGAACAGACCGAGGAACCTGGACAGACCGAGGAACCTGGACAGACCGAGGAACCTGGACAGACCGAGGAACCTGAACAGACCGAGGAACCTGGACAGACCGAGGAACCTGGACAGACCGAGGAACCTGAACAGACCGAGGAACCTGGACAGA
>JASANW010001375.1:0-91280 GCA_030849725.1 Trypanosoma boissoni
CGTATCTTACAGTTGACAAAACTGTAATGGGAATAACTTTGCAGAGTTCAAATCTCCCCTGCTTCTCAAAAGCCATCGCCTACAGATACCGCTAAACGCGGCGGAGCCAGCAGGTGCCGTCCACAAGTCTCTGAGACCATCGTCTCCGTGAGGGGTGCACTGTGAAGGTCCGCCATTATGGGACAGACCCAAAAAGGAATGAAAGTATAGGCATCCAAAATTGAAGTAGCCGTACATTCAGCCTTGATCCAATAAACACATGAAAACAAAAAAAACGACAAACGATAAATACTTTACGGCACACAAAGAAAAGTGCAGAGCAGCCCTTCGTGTTGAGATCAACAACCTTAGCTACAACTAGCACATCTACATAATCTATAAACATGAATGAACGCTGGGATTCTCACCAGCAGATCCTTCAGTTATGTAGAGTATCAGTGTTTTTTTAACCACAAGGCAACGAGTGTACTCCATCGTGTTGCTCGACCACCTCAAAATTCTACGCCAAGCCAAAGAAATTTTCAAAATAAAACACAAGGATCCTTGTGTGTTACTCCCCTCTTGGTGTATTTCTTGGTTCTTCTCCTTTTTTCAAATCGCGCAGCACTCTGAAGTAGTCATCCACTGAAATAGCCAGGTCGAGAGATTTATCTTTCATGCCCTATAGAATCGAAACTCACGTCTCCATAACTTATTTGCGGTACAGGAAGGATTTCTCCGAACAAACCTTCACAACTATCCAAAGTACACGGAAACCTCATTTAGCTGTTCTCGGAGTAAATATTTGTGTGTGACTCTCTGAAGGATAAAGAATCGCTGGTAAACAAGTGCCTTCCCGCAACAGCGTTGTCAACTAACCATTGTGCCACTAGTGAAGAGAGAAAAACAAAAACAGAAGAGTTGTACTTCTACAGACCGGCTAGCCTTTCCTTTCTGCCGCGTGTGGTGGAGCAAAAGATGATGAATCGGATGCCTCATGTATGGCCCAGCACCCCCATCAGTAGGCAAAACAAATCATGCACACAACATTGAAGGTAATGGTGCATAGTATTAATAGAACCTTCAATAAATCGCCATCAAGATAAATAGATTTCCATCATACTTGCACAATTCACTATCCTGGAGTACCAGAAAGCTGCGAATTATGAACATTGGGGCCAGAGAGTGCGTAGTTACAGACTGTATTGCAGAGTGAGAAACTACACTTTATACTATAGGTAAAAGTCACACTTTGTCGTTTTCATAAGTGGAATTGAATTTCGATTCCTCTGCCTTTATCTTCATATATTTCTGAAAGCAAATATGCATCACCTACAATGCCACTATTTTATTTACTGGGAGTGATTCGATAAGTGACAAATAAAAAAAGGAATATTATTATGCTTTAACAGCTGTAGCGTAACCAAAGAATCGTAAAGAGCCAGGTACGTATTAAGTAGTAGGAAACTAAATTGGGATAAAAAACAAATTCAAACATAGCCTACAAAGCGTAAGGTTTTTCACACATTGGAGTTGACCAACTTCGAGACCCCACCACCGCGAGGTGGGCCATCACTACCATTGGTAAGACAGAAATAAAACCAAACAATTTTAAGAAGTATCACTCCTATAGAATGAATAAATATAAAATTAATAGCCTAGAGCAAGTGAAAAGACAAGATGCGCATATGCACAAATAAATATTAATATTCGTCGCGACACAAATTTTCATATATGCTTAAAAGAAAACATAAACAAAACGCCATATGGCCCCTGCAGTGTATTCCTGTTAACTTTAGCCATACCTCATCGATTCTCCTTAGCCTCACTGCAGATAACTTGCCTTTGAACACTCCTTCATTTCCACACAATGAACAACTGTAATTCATACCTCGTGTGCTTGTGGTTTTTATCAATCAGATAACATAAGCAATAAATTAAGTTTCACCCACGCCCATATACTTATACTTTCGACTACACCAGCACACACAATCTCTTCGAACAATAAACTTTCGCCCCGAAATTGTGTCTAAATATACTTCTTTAAGTGCATACCTCCATATTAAATGTGCAATTTCGTTGCAACAGGTATATTCAAAAAACTGCACAGATGTTCAATCTGTGTGTTAGACCTTGTTAAGCTCATCCAAGCATTAAGCACTCTAATGACCACACAGACGCAACGACTCTCCAACTTCCATCCGAAAACAGGAACTTCAGGGCGCCACTGACTCAGAGTGGATTCCTTTTGTACATCAAAACTAATGAAAAGGACCCTCATACTATAGTTTTAGATAATTAATCGCTAAAAAAAAAAAATACAAAACCGAAAGCTACCGTTTTCAAAGGATCACCACTTTTCAACAAGAAGCCTCTGAAAAAGCAAAAGAATTACTTTTTTTTTTTTCTTGCAGTGCCTTCGGCAGACAAAGGACTTTACAAAATGAGTGGCCCATAAGGACGTAGCACCAAGGCTCCAAAGAGCAATGCATTGGCACACAGCTATTTCCATAAAATCTCAGATGTATGTCAGAGGAAAAATAACGCCGATCCTCTGCAAGAAAGATAGCTGGATGATCTGTTATGCTGAATACACGACCCAACACAACATCCTCATGCTTCATACTTAGACGAGGAAAAACAAACACTATTCCATTGCTCTATGAAATCCATGCGAGTTCTTGTAGTACTTTGTGCGAAACAAACAGCTCCAAAGCATCAATGGGCATAATAAAAAACACATTCCTACACACAACTTTGTTTTCCCCTCGGTACATGGTCTCCTCGGAAAGACGTGCACACCAGCAAGCCCTACGTAGCGGAGGGCATCGCACGTCTACTAGACACTGTATGACGCAAAGGAACATGCCATTTTGAACTTTGGGCAAATATGAACTATGGCGCACAGGGCATCTGCGGAGTGCAACCTGAAACCAAAAAGAAAGTCTTGAGACTAGAGTCCATATCAGACTCATTTCCTTTGTGATCTCTGTTCTCTACGCCTCTGTGCGTGGCGGACTCCCTACCTTCATTCACTCCTCTGTTCATTGGGTTTATTGTCAACCCATACTGTGTCACGGCTCGGCTTTTCTTACTTATCCGCCGGAAAGCACAGGTCTGCCCAAGTGCTGGCAGGGCTTAAGGAACACGCAGAGAAAGAATGGCCTCAAAGATTTGGGGATCTCATCTTTTCAATATCAGCGCATGGCAACAACATATAAACGAACAGTCAAAGAAACAATGTTTTTAGATCCACATTTTTAAATTACGCAGCAGAATGCTGAAACTAAACAAATACTTGTAACTCAACAAACTTATTCGCTATTATTTTTTTTTTAATTTGGTTCTAAATTTAAAAGTAATATTTTTGTAATAAAAATAACTTAAGTGAAAAGTAACACCATGTTAAGGAGGGCACTCCCAGTAAATCCTACAGGTGTCTCGTTTAAGCTTGTTTTGTTTTTTTTTGTTTTGTTTTTTTTGCAGAATGCCAGGTTGTATATCAAAGCACAAACGCATACATCAAAAAGAGTTTATGGCAGATACAGGATCATTTATCATCTTATAGTGCATCCAAAGTGCTTTGTCTTATGCAACATACATCAGAATTCTCAAATAGACTTTTAAGTATCGAACCCCGTAGAATAGAAAATTATATAAACTCAATAACTCTGTAGCGCACCAAATACGTTGGTAAGTTTGTATGGTTTGCTAAAAAAAAAAAAAACATTTTTTTTCTCCTCTTCAATCAAACAGCAAATGAAGGGCTTTACAGTAACTCACAGCATGCATCCGCATTACCTGAGAAGTGCATATTTAATCATAGTTCGCATTAACACACTTCTGAATAGTCATTTAGTGACAATTGGAACATTAAACACCGCAAACTGTTTTTGAGTGCACAGCGCTCGCACTGGCTACGAGCAAAAAAAAAAAAAAATCATTTGCCGCAAAGCACAAGAGCGGTTGCCCACAATGCGATACGACAGAATATTTCCCCGTGCGTAGTTACGACATGGGGAAAAAGAAAATGCACATAAAATATTTTCATTAATTATTCATAAGCGCATATGTAAATACTTTTCACAATTAGAGTGAGAAAACTATCTCTCTGGCCAAATGCCACATATTCATTTTCGGTATGACGAAAAGGCTGCAAATAATGCTTTGGCCCCGCGCTATGAACGTTTAGTTCAAATAAAATAATGTTTAAAAAAGAAAAACTAAAAACATCAGTTGCTCAAAAACGTAACTCATAAATCATTTGCAACATATACAGAGACACTTACTTCACAAGTCACAAAGTGAACGAAAGTCAATCCATTACAACATTTTTGTAGCTGCCCATAATAAACTTGAATACTTAAAAAAAAAAAAACTTCTCTTGTTCAACACATACTAAAGCAAAGTAAAAACCAAAATAAAAACTCTATTAATCCAAGTGTAAAACAGAAATACATTCGTATAAAAAAGAGTTCATTTGACTAGAATTGATAACTCTTTCATCTCTTCTCTAGAGCTCAATGCTTCAAGGGGGAAGGAGAAAAGTAAAAGAAGAGTTCTGACACACCTATTTTGTCTTTTCCTCTTATGATCCACAATTATCCAATTATGAGATATTAAAATATATACATATATATATATATATATATATATATGTATAAGCAAAAAAAAGTAAAATGCAAACTTTACCAGAACTATCGCACATTGATTAAGAAACTCTTTACAAATCATGCTATTTTCTTATTTTATGTATAATAAGAGTTTTTAGGCATAAAGAAGAATACACATACAGAGACAAAAAGCCGATCGTTTTTACACTTGCACTCAAAACTTTTTTAGCATCGCAAATTCCGTATTCTGCCATATAACTCACGCACCTGTAATAAATAGGAACTGAAATCCTCTTTCCCAGTGCTACAATAATAAATGCAGAAAACAGACACAAAAAAAAATATATATATATATATATTTCTTCTTCTAACTAAAGCGTTTCAATGAGTACACAATCGCAACATTCAATATTTCTACTGAGCGATCACAACAAAAAATAAATTGTATTCATTCCTCAAAAAGTTCAACGCATTCAGTCGACAAATCACTCATAGACATTCTGTTTTTTGGTTGATTGGCTCTGAGGCACAGAATAGCGTATCATGTTGACATGACTAAATCATGTGCAATTCTACTAACATCCTCAAAAGAATTTCTATAGGCTTTAAAGAAAATTTGTTACTCAACCATAGAAAAACAAAAAAAATCGTAATGAAACGTATCGAAGTCCGGTAACAAAACACAAGCACAAAGCTTCATAAGTCTAATTAGTAGCATTCGCACTCAATCCGTATCAGGAATTGTTTACAACATGAATACTCACTTGCCGACTCGGCATGACCTACCCTTACCTATATCCTAAAAGATACACAAAGAGACAAAAAGGGGAAACCAAATGTGCCTAATGAATTAGCCCAAGATACACCTGCATCGAAAACACTGTCTATGACAAGTGGAAACAGCAATGTATATCCTCAAAAGAAAAGGTGAGGAATGTATCAATAACAAGTTACAATGTGAGAGCTTCAAGGAGTCTGCGTGCCCTAAAGAACCTCCGCGATTAGGGCACCAAGGGACCGGGTGGAAAGAGAAAATATTAAAACTTTAATTGCAAACTCCCCTAAGGGAAAACCCGTGTCCTCCCCTTGTTGTAGATTTAATATATGTAATGGGGAAAAGATGAATGAGAAAAACAATAGGGGGAGGGGAAGCCCAGGAAATGAGAAAGTAGCCTTATCCCAATTGAAATTCTTTTCACATGTTACTCAAAAACAAAAATAACAAGAAAAAACGCCAAAGAAGAAATATGTTTGCAAGAATTACTTTTTCGTACTAGGAGGCCTGACGTAAAAATAACGGGGTGTCCTTTTCGTTATAACAGTGGTCTGGGTCGTCGTGGCATTAAATAAAAATCTTTTCATCAGAAAATAGTATTCATCCTCTGGTGGACAGTGAGTCACCACAACGTTATTTGTTACAGTGACATTGGGATCCTTATGAAATCTTTCACCATCCTCCGAAAACATAATAAAAGAATAACCTGTAAGGTTTAGTACCCGACCTATCATCACATCTTCATGTTGCATGTTCAGCAATCTGAATTCCGGCTCTAGTTCTTTGCTATAAGGGAGTGACACAAAACGTTGTAATGGCTTATATGACACGAACTGTGCGGCAACATCTCTTGAAAGTGTCGCACAAAAGCCTAATACAAAATGCACGATACCTCGAGCACCATTTTTGTTTATCTTTGAGTCTAAAATCATATGGCGACCCCAATAAGTTCTCCTCCGTGGGAGGCGTCGCAAGTCCATTAGGTACTGCGGCACACGAAGGAACATGTCATCATCGCCTTTTGCCAAATAAGGCACTCGGGGAAACTGCTGGAGTGCAAAGTGAAACCAAAAGAATGTTTTGCGGCCAGAACCGATCTCTGCTTCTATTCCCCAGTAGCCTTTGCCATCTTTTATCTTATTTGTATTGGTATTCCCTTCATTCATAGGATGGATTACAATGTCATGCCATTGCTCCGCCTCTTCCACCACCTCTTCTGAGAGAATGTTTTTATTCAAAGGGTGCCGAGCCAACAAGTAGAGCACAAGCATTGCACCAGTGTAGTTATTCTCTCGTGTAGCAACTTCAGAAAACTGCCAACAGCTGATCCGCTGCATGTGACGACGCCATCGTCTTATTGGTATGTCAAGGGACGGAATGCCAAGGACAATCAGAAAGTCTCTCTTGTCCCACACACGTACAGTCTTTTGTGGAATGTAGCAGAGAGGATTAGTCTGGCAAGACAGGCCACCGTTGGCAGACTGAATAAGCGGTTTTCCAGTGGTTTCTATAACAACTCCTGGCCAATACCCAGTTGCAAGTAAAAAGAATATGCAAGTAGTTAGTCCTGTGATAAAATACACACATATTAGAATTTTTTGAAATAGGTGGATAAGACTGGAGTGCATATATCACTAAAAGTTTAATAATATACTCTCCCAGAATACACAATATACAAAAAAAAATATGTAATCAGTGCAACTTCCCTAGACTAACTACTATTGCTGGAGGATAAGGGTGTGAGAGTGTAAAAATAAAAAAAGGGAGGAAACAAACGTTTAGTACCAAACCTGATATAATGCACACTAAAAGAAAAAGAGAAAAACTGATAACGTACTTAGGAAAAACATACTGAAACTACGATGAAAGTAACATCTAAAGGATTTTAGAAAAATCCTCCAGGCGCACTATTAGTTTCTCAGCCCAAAGAAAACTTTAACAATAAAAAACAATAACGAATATCAGCAAATAACAGAGAAAACTGATTCCAACAGATACGAAAAAAAAAGTAATGGAGAATCCATTTTTGTTTAAAAAAGCTTTAAGCAAAATAAACATATATTTATTACAAGTTTAGGGACACACAAAGTGTGTGTGTGTGTGGGGGGGGGGGGACTATAATTTGCACTTCATTATACATAGAAAAAAAAAACACAAATCTTTTAAGTTATTAGCGTGTTCATGTGGCAAGAGCTTTACTTCGGCGTCTGTGTGCCTCTGCGCAGATGTCACAAATAGGATCTGTGTGGTGTAAGTTGTTCCAAAATGCATTGCCCCATTCCTCAGTTCTCCGGGCAAGACGCCATTCTAGAAGCCCCAAAACAGCAGCTCTATCCGTTTCGAGCCTCCGCAGACGATCGCCAAGGTTTAGTAGTAGACGTGCTGCGCTCCCCTCCATTGAGAAATTCTGGTTTTTCTTCAGTTCCACCGACAAGTATTCATCAATGTCAATGAAACTTTTGCGGCCTGCGGGAACGAACTGTTCAATGTTTGGTGCACCCCAGTAGAGAGGAATAGCGCCACCCAAAAGCGCATGGTACACTTTCTCTGTCACATAGTCAGTCTCCTTTGTGTTTTCCATGCAGAGAACATACTTGTAATTATGAAAAACGCACATTTTTTGCTCATAACGTCTGAGGCTTTTGCACTTTTGCGACATATTCTTATTTTTGTTGCATAGAGCAAAACTGTGGACGTCGTAAGCACTTGAGAGCAGTTTTATGACTCGTCGACGCATAAGATTGCAATTTGATATAAAGACTGCAATTGCTGGTAAACGTGCTTGCCAATCAGACCAAATGGAATCAATAGTATGTCCTTCGCCTTGAGTGTTTTTATTTACGATATGCATAAACTTTTCTTGATACTCCTGGACCCATGTAAAGTACAGGGAACGATGCTGATGCATGGAAACGACGATATCGTACTCATGATAGCGGTCGTTTCCATTCCTTGTGTTAGTCGCATTGCTTTCCCCGGTGTAGTAGAGAGTGAGGTATGGCGAACCCTTCGCCCCGTGAGGCGGTGGGGCTTCGTTGAAGTGGCTGACGACCACGTCGCCCCTCAAGAACTCCTCATCCGTCTTTGGCCGGCTGTGGTGCACATAGCAAAGGAACGGGACGGCGCCGTCGCTCTGCGGCGCAACGCACGTCTCGACACACCCGCCGGGCACCCACGTCGCATTGCGCATAAAGGCACACACATAAGTGCTCGTAACTGGCACTACAGACACGGCTTTGCCTATACGCAGTTCTTTGCGAATCAGCAAACTTGGCGAAGGAAGCCTCTCCACACCCATATCAACATACAGTGGAAAGTCAAACAAGTTCTTCCCGCACCACATAATGAGCATCAGTGCAATCAAAATTTTCACAAGGAAATGTCGGGAGAACAGTGGCATTAAAAATACCCGCAGACGAAAAGAAAAAAAGAGGATTTTATTCCCTCAATGACTATGAAGCAATATATCTCTACAGCACAATGATTAGCGTGTTCAAAGAAGCGGAAGAAGAAGAACAATACAAAAAAGACAATAACCATATTTCAGAATCCGCGTCAAAATACTGCATTTTTTTTCTTTCTTTTTTATCAATTGCATTGCAGACACTTTTTTTTTTTTTGGACAATCTCCTCTCGCGGAGAAGGCATCTGCATTCCTTGAAAACCTGAGAAAATGAATACTTCGCGAGTAGTGAAGCCGAGCGAAGAACGTCAACTAAGAAATAAATAATAAAAATACATAACAAAGTAGCTCCACGTATACCCTTTGAGTCACATCAGTGACAAATATGTAAAAACACGACTCTTCCTGTGTTAAGAATAACGAAAGAACTCACAAAATATCCCAAAGGCACTTACCGAACAAAAAAAAAAATAAAAACAAAAAAAAAACACAAAAAAAAACACAAATCTTTTAAGTTATTAGCGTGTTCATGTGGCAAGAGCTTTACTTCGGCGTCTGTGTGCCTCTGCGCAGATGTCACAAATAGGATCTGTGTGGTGTAAGTTGTTCCAAAATGCATTGCCCCATTCCTCAGTTCTCCGGGCAAGACGCCATTCTAGAAGCCCCAAAACAGCAGCTCTATCCGTTTCGAGCCTCCGCAGACGATCGCCAAGGTTTAGTAGTAGACGTGCTGCGCTCCCCTCCATTGAGAAATTCTGGTTTTTCTTCAGTTCCACCGACAAGTATTCATCAATGTCAATGAAACTTTTGCGGCCTGCGGGAACGAACTGTTCAATGTTTGGTGCACCCCAGTAGAGAGGAATAGCGCCACCCAAAAGCGCATGGTACACTTTCTCTGTCACATAGTCAGTCTCCTTTGTGTTTTCCATGCAGAGAACATACTTGTAATTATGAAAAACGCACATTTTTTGCTCATAACGTCTGAGGCTTTTGCACTTTTGCGACATATTCTTATTTTTGTTGCATAGAGCAAAACTGTGGACGTCGTAAGCACTTGAGAGCAGTTTTATGACTCGTCGACGCATAAGATTGCAATTTGATATAAAGACTGCAATTGCTGGTAAACGTGCTTGCCAATCAGACCAAATGGAATCAATAGTATGTCCTTCGCCTTGAGTGTTTTTATTTACGATATGCATAAACTTTTCTTGATACTCCTGGACCCATGTAAAGTACAGGGAACGATGCTGATGCATGGAAACGACGATATCGTACTCATGATAGCGGTCGTTTCCATTCCTTGTGTTAGTCGCATTGCTTTCCCCGGTGTAGTAGAGAGTGAGGTATGGCGAACCCTTCGCCCCGTGAGGCGGTGGGGCTTCGTTGAAGTGGCTGACGACCACGTCGCCCCTCAAGAACTCCTCATCCGTCTTTGGCCGGCTGTGGTGCACATAGCAAAGGAACGGGACGGCGCCGTCGCTCTGCGGCGCAACGCACGTCTCGACACACCCGCCGGGCACCCACGTCGCATTGCGCATAAAGGCACACACATAAGTGCTCGTAACTGGCACTACAGACACGGCTTTGCCTATACGCAGTTCTTTGCGAATCAGCAAACTTGGCGAAGGAAGCCTCTCCACACCCATATCAACATACAGTGGAAAGTCAAACAAGTTCTTCCCGCACCACATAATGAGCATCAGTGCAATCAAAATTTTCACAAGGAAATGTCGGGAGAACAGTGGCATTAAAAATACCCGCAGACGAAAAGAAAAAAAGAGGATTTTATTCCCTCAATGACTATGAAGCAATATATCTCTACAGCACAATGATTAGCGTGTTCAAAGAAGCGGAAGAAGAAGAACAATACAAAAAAGACAATAACCATATTTCAGAATCCGCGTCAAAATACTGCATTTTTTTTCTTTCTTTTTTATCAATTGCATTGCAGACACTTTTTTTTTTTTTGGACAATCTCCTCTCGCGGAGAAGGCATCTGCATTCCTTGAAAACCTGAGAAAATGAATACTTCGCGAGTAGTGAAGCCGAGCGAAGAACGTCAACTAAGAAATAAATAATAAAAATACATAACAAAGTAGCTCCACGTATACCCTTTGAGTCACATCAGTGACAAATATGTAAAAACACGACTCTTCCTGTGTTAAGAATAACGAAAGAACTCACAAAATATCCCAAAGGCACTTACCGAACAAAAAAAAAAGAACAAAACAATTCAATGATCTAATGGAAAGCGTACATTTTCTTTAGTTTATTATTATTGTTTTTTGTTTTTATCTTACAAGCATTGCACATACATAAGATAGCATCGCAGGGATATATTAAGATTAAACTGCAACATAAGTTCGAATAAATCTGTAAAATAAATCCAATATTTATTTTTCTCCCGCGCACTAAAGCCCACGCACACACTTCGTTTGAGAGGCTCCGGAACTTGTTTCTCTGGAAGAGAAAACTCTCTCTTGCTAAAGATGACAGAAGTCTTTATTATTATTTTTTTTCTGTGATTGCACAACTGGTAGATCACAGCAATCAACAAGACGAGAACCACTTTCGCGACGCGCGTATCATTTCTTCTCATGAAGTGTTGCAGTAAAATTACGAAAAAAAAAAACAAAAAAAACTAAGCGCATCTCTTCAGTACCAAACATCAGATTGCACTTGCACACAACAATATTTAAATAAATCATATGTATTAAACTATGAGTTAATCAGTACTATGCTATAATTGTATGTATATATATATATATATATATATGTATATAAGAGTAATATAAAACAATCCCCAAAGGATGCTCTGGATATAAATTACTCATAAAAATGCGTTTGTCATCCTTATTGAATAATAATAATAATAATAATAATACATACACACAAAGAGAAATGTCTCACGTTCAGGGCCCCACACCAAATTAGCTTCAAATGCTCAAAAAGCGAAAAAAATAAAAATAAAAATAAAAGAAAAGAAACAGAAAGAGAAAATTCTTTTTAGCAACAAGGCACAAGAAATAAAATCGACAAAAAAATCAATCTGTCTAAAAACAGTTATCATTACCAAAAAAAAAAAAAAACACACAAAAAAAAACTTAAATTAACTCTTAATCAGTTTCATTAATCTGCGCTCAAGTTTATTTCGCATGGCCTCCAACGCCACAACCATCTCTTTTTGTGAGTTTTGTTTCTCAGAATGCATTTTTCGGCCAATGTGTTGTTCTTCAGAACTTTCAGCGTCAGGCACGCATTCGCCATTCGAAGCACGACGTCGCTTCCTCATATCTATTTGTTTTGTTTCATCGTTGACCGCTACAATAGTAAAATTGTTTGCAGAGCGGTCAATGGGATACTTTGCTAAAATAGCAGGGGCCCATCTAGGCGATCGGTTATCCTTTGGCACAAAAGTGATACTGGACACCCGCGATGCAACGCGAGGAACTGCCTCCAAGTGCAGTCTTCGAGAAAAGACATTCCACCAGAGCACAACTCCGTCCTCGCTGCCAACCATCGCGTACTCGGGGCGCGCACTGTCAAACCAAATAAAAATGATCGGAGCGTTGTGCCCTCCGCTAAACGTTTTCTGATCGTACACTCTGTCCTCCCGTGCCGTTAGATCCGTTGGAAGCTTTGGCGTTCCACGGGAACTCGGATAAATATTCACAAAGTACAACAAACCTTTGTTTGACCCAATCAGAAGCGTGTCGTCTCCTGGGGAAAAACGCACCGCGGTCAAAATGTCGTCAACTGTCACAACAAGAAACTGCTGACCAGTCAATGCATCGTAAATGCGACAACTGCGGTCCGAAGAGGCTGTGGCCACGACGTGTCCCGTTTCCATAAAGGTGCAGGCGTTCACAGCCAAAGTGTGACCGTTAAATACACAATGCGGATTCGCATGCTTTACCTGGCACGACACCAAGGTAGACACCAGCCACGTTTTACAAACCGAATCCTCCGATGATGTCAGCACAAGCGATTGGTCCGACGGCATTGCAATGTCCGTCACGCGGCGGGTGTGCGCTCGCACAATGCTGAGCAGCTGCCCAGAAAGTACGTTCCACACAAGTAAGTTCCCATCCGCCGTCCCCGCAAACTGAAAAACACCATCCGCGCTGCACAGCGAGGACGTGACGGTGTCCGGGGCAAAGCTGCGCTTGACGGGCTGCTGCGTTGCTGGCGAAAAGCTCGCCACACAGCCCTTGGACTGGTGCGCAAACACAACATGCGACGAGGGGCAGTACGTCAGTCCTCGTCGCTCAATGCGTGCGGTTGTGTATGTCCTCTGCACAGTTTGGGTCTCCACGTCAATAAGTTTCGATTTGTCATCATACGCAATGAAGAGCATGTCGAACCGTCTCCCCTAAGACAAAATAAAAAATAAAAAAAAAACAAATTAAATAAAAAAGTTTTAAAAAAGGAGAGATCAGCAAGCAAAGCACATATTTATTTAAGCCAAAAAACCACAACAACAACAACAAAAAAAAAAAAAAACAATAGAATTGCCAATATGTGTAGTGCAGAGACAGAACACTGCAACCCGTATGCATCTCATTGTTTATCGTACAAAATCACAAATGCGTTTAAAAACGCCTTTTCTCTTATGCTCGCTTTGTGTACATGAAGAAGGGGCCTTCCATTGTACACCACTCGACGCTCATTCCCTGCCATCGAAAGTCCGTCATGTCAAACTTCGCGAATGCGTCGGGGTCTCGCAGCGCTGAAACCGATCGCGAGTGCGGGTACAAGTCCTCTAAGCACAGAACACGGCTTCCCGGGGGAAGAAAACGAAACCTCTCCGACAAATAGTGATTCACCGACTTCGGCAACAGCATGTTAGCTGCCCAGATTACCGGCGACTGACCAAAAAAGTCATTGTTCTTTAAAAGCGAGCAGAAGTCCGCAGAAATAATTTCGACATTCAGTGCGCGTCCGCATCGGCTTTCAAAAGTGGGGCGAAGTTTTGTCCACGCCTCCTTTGCAACGTTTGCATTGCGCTCATTGATCTCAACACCAACGCAGCGCGCGCCTGTGAGCAACGCAACTTGAAAGAGAACGCTACCGTTCCCGCATCCCAAATCAAAAAAAGTATCTTTCGGTGTTACTTTTGCAACACGAATAAGTCTTGACACAAAAGGAGGAAGAACGGACTTGGCGCATAGTTCTCGTTTTCTATACTGTTCCACCTGGCGCTTCAGTGTCAGCGCTGAGAAGCACTTTTCCAGTTCCTGCGAGACCCACTCGCACGAGCACGTGTCCTCCAGACAGTGTTCGCATTTGTCTTTGTTTGCCCTTTTTCGCAGTGGCAGAACGAACGGGTCCTTTGGTGTGCCGGATCCCGTCTCGCGGCGAATCTCATCCGGCGAGCGCGCGCGCTTGGCAGCGGCCTGCACGTCAGCCGCGCCGCGTCGAACATGCCTCAACATCTCTTCACATTCGCCCAAACAAACGAGAGAGAGAGTGGGTGAGTGAGGAATCTCATAGAAAAGTTTCACGCACATCTGTGCGCAAAGACACGAAGATACACACGCACAATTGCAATAATAATAATAATAATAATAATAATAGTAATAATAATGATATGGCTCACAATTCCATCACAGAAGAATCAGTGACAAAACAAGAAAAGGAATAATACAAAAGCTGCCGTAGCACGTCACAGCAGAGAGTAGTCTTATTCGGCTTTGCAAAAATCATTCAAATATAAATTAAATCCGTCTCCTCGCCGCCCATACCCTTCCAGGCAAAGCCAAACCCACAGCGAAACCTTACAATTATATATATATATATATACAATGAAACAAGGCACACGAGTGTTACACAAGCTATCAAGATAAGCAACAAAAACAAAAAGTCATTGCAAGGTCATAAACAAGAGATAACTGAATTGCGACAGCCCCTTCGTTAAAAATAAGAATTTCCTTTGCCATTTTTTTTTTAAAAGCAAAAACCAAATCCATCGAACATAAAGGCCCTTTCTGGAGACCTTCTCCTCTCTCGGTCCAAGCGACACAGAGTGCAATGCAGACTGAACAAGAAAGCGCCACTATCTGTACACGAGACATGACTGCAGCGCACAGAAAAAAGAGTGACGAACGTAATCAGCGAATGGAAGAAAAGTAGAAGAAAAAAAACTACAAACAATTACACAAATTGCAAATGTTTTCACGGCGGACTCTCACTAAACATCATAGGGTCCGCAATGCTTCCAGAAATGGTTGAGGAGACCTCAGCACCGAGTGAAAGGGCGCCCGCGAGCTCACAAACAGCGGCAACCGCAACAATCTGCTTGATGGTAAGAATGCGGGCTCCGTATGTCGTACCAAATGCATTTGCGAGGTCATTCATTCCGACTCCACACCCCACAAGGAATGAGACAATCCCAGCAACCACAGTGATCCACACACACAGAACATCCCCAAAGCAAGGACTGTCTTTGCAGTCCACACACTAAAACTATTTTAGTTCAGTTTGACATCGCGACACGACTAAAAAAAAGAGTAAAAACTCACTTATTGTTTTTTTTTATATTTTGGTTCCTAAATAAAAACCAAACACATTAATAAAAGAAAAAAAAAAGAAAAAAAAACTCGTCTTGGCATATGCAGGTGCACCTATATAATGAAGAAGAAGAATAAGAGCAATAACAACAAAAACAACATAATCCTCTTTTTTTTTTTTCTTTGTTAATTTATAACTTATTTTCTTTGTCTTTGCTTTTGAGAGTGTGGGTTACAACGCGCTGTACTGTCGGACAATATATCTCACCGCAATGCTTCGCTCCATGACGCAGTGAAAGCAACAGAGTAAAAATAGTTTTTCACCACCAGAACAAGCCTAGCAGATAGGGACACAACGCGCTGTTCCACAATCGTAAGACAAATGAGCTACTATCAATCATTATTATTTTGCTGAACATCAAAGTATTACACCATTGCTGCGCAACAACCAAACAGACCCCCTTTTCAGAATGTCAACAAAGGTAAGTGAGGGGCCTTTCAGTACTCTTTTTATTCCAAATATCAGAATGCAGTTAGTGTCTATGATTGTTCGCTGTACAAATATATATAAAAAGAATATATATATATATATATATATATATATATATATATATATACATTAACACCTTTTTTTCACCGTTTTTTTTCGCTTTTTTTGATTCAACAAAATTGTACGTTTTGTGTGTACTTATAGAAGAGTCCTAAGCTTAAAAAAAAAAAAACATTCTTACTCTTGTATCATTATTTCAGATATACGCTTTGTGCTGCTCGATCTAAACGCAACAATGCTCAATGGGTAACAAACAAATCACTTTTTCTATATAAAAAAATGGAGATAAACTTTATTTAATAATTTTTTTTCTCTAACACACACAGACCGCAACCACAAAAATTTTGACCAAAGGAAAGAGAGTCCATTTTTTTTCTCAAATCAAGTTTATGGAGACAATGAAATACGGGAAGAACAAAAAAAAAACAACCAATTTTTTGAATCCCACTAAAGAGTAAGATAATAGTAAAGACAAACGCGCAACTCTTCCCGTATTAATCATAAAACTATGCATCACAGTCCCACGAAACAATGTAACGTCGAAAAAAAAAAAAAGGGCGGGTAAAAGAAAAAACAAACAAAAAAGCAGTGACACCTACCAGTCCAGCAACTAAAAATAACGGGTGGGAGGCCACTACATATAGATAGAAGGGGAGTAAATACCTTGAGCGAATAAGGCTGCAGAGACGAGTCCTGTAATGACGAGCGTAGCCAACCAACCCGCGTACATTTTTCCTACCATCAGCCATTGTACCTGAAAGAAGCCTAAATCTACAATGCTGATGGCAACCACGGCGCCGGTGATGCAGTGTGTGGAAGAAATGGGCACGCCATACCCGGAGGCGAATGAAACTACAAGTGCGGTAGACAACTCTGCTGAAAACCCTCGGCACGGAGTAATCTTCGTGATGCGTTCGCCGAGCAGTCGCATAAGCCGTATTCCAAATGTGGCCAAGCCAACCACGAGACCTGCGCCCCCCAGTGCCAAAATCCACAGGTGAATTTCGTTCTCCTTCGTAACCGATTTGTTCACGTAAATGGAGTAGATAGTGGCAAAAGGTCCGATTGCTTTACTCACATCACTCGCACCATGGGCAAATGAGGCACAGATCGCCGTAAAGACTTGCAAGTAGCGGAACACAAGCTCAGCGCGAGGACTGAATACCTCCACGTTAAACTCCGGAGTCCCTTTCGGCCTGGTACTCGTGAATGAGCTAGACCCACCCTCGCCGAGAGCAGTATCAGTAAACGGTTCAGTCGCAGAGTTTTCGGCCTGTTCGGCATTTACTTTATGTTCGACTTCCTGCGCATTGTCTTCATCATTGGCCTCGCCGGAAACAAATTTCCGCTCAATATCTTCTACCGAGCAGCCCTGCTCCTCCGCAATTCTCTTTGCCTTCTCCTCCATATAATCCACACGGCGTTTGAGCAGTGGAATCAAGGCAATGGAAATAAGACCTGCTCCCGCAGCAATAATGGCTGCAACCCAAGCCGCTTTTCCCGCATTCCAGTGAAGCCTTGCCTTGGCACCTTTGAAAAGCACAAAGAAGGCCTCTAGGAAAAATGTCAAGGAGAAGATAAAAGGAATCGTGTATAGGGCGCGTTGCACACAGTTATTAGGTCGCATAATTAAGGCACGTATGGCTAAATACATAGCCGCGGCAACAGCACCTGTGAGCAATGGCGAAATAATCCACGAGACAACAATGGGAACGACACCCTCTACAAAAGGGAAATCATTAATAGCTTCCACCCACGTTATAGCCTTCCCTCCACCGTACACCATCGCAAATCCCATAATTCCACCTGAAATGCTGTGCGTTGATGAGACGGGGAGATAGAGCATTGTTGCTGCGAAAAGCCATATAAAGGAGGCGCAGAGGGCGCACAACATGCCGTACATTAGCAAATAAGGACTCTCACTAAACATCATAGGGTCCGCAATGCTTCCAGAAATGGTTGAGGAGACCTCAGCACCGAGTGAAAGGGCGCCCGCGAGCTCACAAACAGCGGCAACCGCAACAATCTGCTTGATGGTAAGAATGCGGGCTCCGTATGTCGTACCAAATGCATTTGCGAGGTCATTCATTCCGACTCCACACCCCACAAGGAATGAGACAATCCCAGCAACCACAGTGATCCATAAAAAGTCGGTGGGCATTCTGAAAGATGAACCTTAGCTGTTAGTTTTTTTTGCTAAAAATGCAAAGAAAAAAAAAGTGTAAACGAGAAAAAAAGACATCAGATACCTTGTACAGTTTTTAGACACAATTTCAGTCGATTATTTTTGTTCTGTGTGTATGACCACCCACCCCCCACCCCCGCAGAGAAAAAAAAAAAAGTGTGTTTCGTAAAGGTTCTCTATGGTAAAAGAAAATATCAAACTATGACTTTGTCCTTTGACGCGAAAGGCGCAAGAATTTCATAAGTACCCGTTCTTTTTCAGCCATACGAGTAAGTTCATACTCAATGAGCTGATGAGTCTTTCTTTGAAAATGTGAACGCAGTGCATCTCTTTGCTCTTTAAGTTCCAAAACTATTTGCAAACGCCGCTTTGGCTCCCGACAAATAATGTTCATGTAAACCCGATGAAAGGGGTTGGGCATTCCCAGAAGACTTTCTAGTGCGGCATCTTCACGCCTGGCAAGTTGATTGAACTCCTCAACTGCATTTTGAAATATAGCACGCCTTGCAACGAACTCAGAATTCAAAAAGATAACTATCATTTCTTCCCAAAGCAATTTGACAAGATCTTCTCTCAAGCGCGACTCCTGGGAAACAATGGCATTCCTCGGTCGCAATTCCTCGTCAACAACCACGCAGCGAAGAGCTGTCATTTGTCGTTGGCCCTCTTGTGCTTTCTGGGCTCTACGATATTGCTTTCGCTGCGCAAGATCCGTTTTGTGCCGTTGCAGCAACAGATCACTTGCAGCTTCGTAGCCACTGGCAAACCCCTTATGGACTAAGTGACGCAACAGCAGTTCGTGCATTGGGTCTGCGCCTTCCCCTGTTATCCTCGTGCTGGGGTCCCACCGCTCCCACGCGAGAAGGCGTCGGTGTATTTTGGGGTTTTCTTTGGCATCGCGAAGACGGTTAAGAAATTTTAAACTGCACACACTGGTTACACATCCTTGGCGAAAAATAGAGCCCATGTTTGCCTTTGCCGCCGGTGTTGAAGGGTCTAGACAATCCGGTTCGCTACGCTGCCTTGCAGCACGACGCCACGTTTGTTGATCACGCACAAATTCATTAATGAATGTTTCAGTGAACATTACGAAAACTGTTCTCTACACCTTCTTTAACTTAGTGTAGAAAAAATTTGTCTATGTTTTTTTTTTAAAAAAAATAGTATCAGAGCACAACAGAAACCTTTTTTTTTGCAACCGAATAAAAAAGCAGGACATGGTACATCAAGGCATTAGGTATCTTTTGATATGTCAATTACATCTCTTCTTTTTTTTTTTCTTTTTTCTACCTGAAAGCTCAAATTCTTTTTATATTCCTTCATTCTCTTCTAGGGTACGAATTGCATCATACTTCTATTCATTAAATAATCAGCAACAATAACATACTTCTAAAGTTTGACGTCCACAACTTTTTCTGAATCGTCCCACGCAATAGGGGTCACAGTCACAGTAGGCCGAGGCATTGCCACAAATCGACCAAGAAGATCAGCCATAGGGCAGTGTGGGGGGCACTGGTTGAGGTACGCATCAAAGTATGCCACCTGCGTGTAGTAGCCTACGCGCAGAAACTCCTGCCCCCTGTACTGAAAAGAGATAACCAAAATAGTGACGCCTAGTACGTCGTGTGGGGGTACCAACTCCACCTGTGGTGGGTCACACTCCATTGTGAACTCTGTCGCGCCAACTTCCAGGGGGCCTACGTCAAATGAGTCCAGAACTTGATCGTAATCTGAAGACGAAGCACTACCGACCCACACAAAGGCTACCGAAATAGGATCCTCAACGGCCCGCATGGCCTCCATGCGCATTCGCCATCGCATTGGTTGAGTATATGACGATGGGTTGTCCCCAAGTAACTCTATTTCAAGCAACTGCACAACTGGATCTGTATTCATCAGGACTTCCTGTTGTCTCTATAAAATTGCTGCTTATGCTTTCGCCTGGAGTCTCTCTGTGTGTGTGTGTGTGTGAATTCGACTTTAATGACTGTCGGTCCTCAACAATTTTCTTAATATGTTTGTTTAAGCTTGCCTTCCTTCTAAATTAAGAGAACCACCGCACACCACCCCCCAACGGTTACGTACTTAAAAAAAAAAAAATCAACAAAAAAAAAAATGAAATCATTTTCGTCAACCTCAAAGATCTTTTAAAAAGAAATACACAATTACTCTATTTCAACTATCCACACACAAAGCACACATCTGGTCCAAACTCTATTACACGCGTTCATAGCCACCAACACCCCACAAAAATCCTCCCTTTGTAGAGCTTGCGTTTTGCTTTTTGCTTTATCTACGTAAAACAAAACAAGACTTTTAAAACTTTTTTGTTTTTGTTTAGTATGAATCTGTACTTCTATTCATTCGTTCATTAAATCGCAAAGCGCACAATCATTTCTGATAAACACTACACGGCTAACGTTATTCATTTGGTCAATACTGAATTTAAACAAACTATTCCTCATGCCATCTGAGAGCATATGAAGAAGTACACTCCACTCCGTCTCAAGCCATTTCACAGTACATTCGTCCTCTACGTTCTTCTCATCGCAGCTGAGGTCATCAACCCTTGAATGCAAAAGAAAATTCCACCAGCAAGTTTCGGGAGTTTTCATCAAGATCTCCAACTGTCTGCTTCGTCGCTCAAAATGATCGACACACCCCTCATCCGCTGCCAATGCGCACATTCGTCGCATTCCAATTCTTTGCTCCAAAATGCTCTCCAATACACGCGGAGTCGTAATGCGTCCTGTCATATGTTCATCTTCGACGGCACCGTACTGCATATCAATTTCAAAATAAGAGACGTCCGCATCCGATGGTATGTTGCGTGGAAGTGTCGACTCGTCACTCTTCGCTCCAGAGTGGGTAAGCATTGTTATTACATGAGACTGGCCGCTATGACTAATGCATCGAACGAGCCGCAGCCCAATAATATTCGCAAAAATATGGGTAACACCATTGCTCTTAATGACACACTTCGGCTGAGATAGTCCTGTTGCCACCGGCGGCTTCACACAAGACGATAGCGGCGTTCGCGGTGCCTTTGACTGTGGAAGAACAACTCCTTTAGGAATGTTGGACTTTGCGCCATCGCGCAAATAGTATGGCACACGCTCATGCCCTCCTGAGCCTCGCGAAGAGACCTCTGGGGCCAATACAACAGAAGGGCGCCCGGAGCTCACACGTTCGCTCTCGTTGAGCTGCCGCAGCCGAAGGATTTCCGCTGCTCGCGCCGGCGCCGGTCCCTTTGCGATCACCGGTCGCTCCTTCTCTAGAGCGGCAACGATATCACGAAGCGCTGAAGCAACCGGGCGCTGCACAACGCGTGTGAACTCATTCGCAAGGAGATGCAAGCAATCCGCACCGATATCATTGTCTGCGCGGCGCACAAAAGAAGAGTTTTGAACAATGACTGGTGTAAATGCTAACGAAGGTAGAGGGACTGTTATTTCGCGTTGCGGTGTTGCGCTCGGCACGTCAACAAGCGCATAGCATTTGTCCGCGAGGGCAACGACAAAGGATCCACTAACAGACTCCACAAAAAAACCTGCCACGTCGAGTGCGGTTCCCGTAGTCATTGAGGGATCCAATGCCTCCGCGCGTTGCAGCGGTAAAGCGCGACCAATCGGTGGTGTGAGCTGTGCATACTCGAGGCGGCCGCGTGCGTGGAGAACCTTTGCATTTTGAAATGGATGTGAAGGACGGCTACGAGCCGGAGTCACGGCAAAGATAACGGCGGTAGACCCTTCCTGGGGGAAATCCACATCGGATTCATCGAGCGAGGCCCCGGGGGAGCAGTCCTCCCAGACCTGCACGACAATATCGTCCGGTTTATCGCACGACAGGACGAGTGATGTGACGCGCACGAGGCGTTTGTCGCTCGACTCCGCGCCATTGCTTTCCATTGTTTCCTGCACAGCACGCTCGCAGTGCTTCATCTGCGCGTGCAGACTCCGAGCCGTGCGCGGCCCTCCCGAGGACCCGCGCGGCTGCGAGGACGGCGGCTGCTCCAAGAAGAAAGGCGGAAGGGCGCGGCGCACAACCCCGCGAACGGACGGGACGAGGCCGCCCAGCGGGTGAATGGCGCTCGCGGGGGCAACGGGCGGGGCGCAATTGTAAAGTCCCAGCGAAGCCGCGGCGCCGGCGGGGCGCGTGCAGTTGTACTGCAGCGCAAGCACAACCGCATCGCGACACTCCAGCGGGGAGCAGAAGGTACGCGCGAGCATACGAGCTCCACACACAAGAATCTTCTGCCCAGGGCGCAGAATCCCCTCACGCATCAGATTGGTCAATGGAACGTCAAGTGTCACCTTTAGGTCATAGCTACCGTCGGAAATGCGAGCAACGCAAGTATGTGGCGCAATGCGCTCGTCAGGATGAATGGAGACGACACTCACAACCATGAGTGATGCGGCAGCCACATCACCTTCAGAGATAATACGCAGGGCTGGTCTTTCGCCTCCAACGTACTCACGGTTGTACTTGAAGCACAAGTAAAGCAAGGCGTGGGATAGTGAAAAAACGGGAAGGGGTGGAACCGTGCGAGTCGAAAGACCCCGTAACTTTAGCAGCGTGGAGCACAGCATCTGTGCACACCACTCAGTAGAGCACCCGCTGGTCTGCGCACCTAACTTCAAAAGCGCATGACGAAAGTGTTCCGGACGCACAACGTCTTCATCGCCAGGCATTCCAAGTAGCTCAACCATTTCAGCAGAGCAGGATGTTCGTCTAAAAGAAAATAAGCCACTAGTAATCTCAGCACACGAAGGTGCCACAGCTAACGACAGAGATGTGTAAAGAGATACGTCAAAGCAAATCGGCTTTGGACCACAAAGGGAAGCGGACGGTCTAGTCTCAGGTGGACGCGACGGATGCGTGAGTGCACGAGGAACCACAAAGCCCCTACGCCTCGGGCCAGACGAAACCGCAGGAGCCGCCGAAACTGAATCACTGTCCACCGATGCACGCGCAACTCGCAACGCTGCAGGCGTATCACTACTGGCATCACTGCATACCGAGGACGTTTCAGCACTGGAAGTATACAGACGGGAGCGTGCGGCAGCGAGCGATGTCTCGGACACCGACACTGGATTCCCGGCCGCAGTGGAGAAGAGAGTGGTTACTGGGCGACCACCAGTATCCTCCTGTTCATCTGTGTTCTCTGAATGCTCAAGACGGGAGCGTGCGGCAGCGAGCGATGTCTCGGACACCGACACTGGATTCCCGGCCGCAGTGGAGAAGAGAGTGGTTACTTCGGAGCCAATAGAGCGACTTTGTTGCGCGCCCAGACCCTCACGTTCCGTGTATTTTGAATCTGCACAGTGTATTTGAGAAGGCGAGCTGCCCAAGGATGGACGGCTGCGTTTTCTAATATTGCGCTGGCACACTGCACAGCGAACACGAGCTGGTTTATTGAGAAATGTGCAATGATCACAAGTATTCATGTCGCTATCTTTTTCCATTTCTCCTACATATAATAGGTGCATAAACCACAAATAAGAATAAAAATATACAGCAATATAAAAATTGTTCTTGTTGTTGTAGACGTTTCTGTGTAGGTAACTTCACTTAGAAGTGAAAAAAAAAAGAGTTAAAAATGTTGGGCAATGGTAATATGGCGTGAACTTCGAGAACCGCTTATTACTATTTTAGCTGTACGTAAGCCGACAGGTCAAAAAAAGTCATATTTTTCATTGAATAAATAACAGCATTTACGTAATCCCAAAGGGGTTGTTTGTATGCTTCTGGAATGACACAACCGCCAAGCTTGTCGTAGTGTTTAAGTATCGAAGGCAGCGCCAGAAAAAACCGTAAAAGGTATTCTGGTGGAAGTACTGCTGTGCATTTATGTAGCGTACCGGAGAAAGTACCATCACCGTCTGCCCTGCGACGCTTTGTAACATGTCTTCCTTCCAATCGTTTCTCTCGCTGTACTGCTGCAATTGCAATGACGCGTCGCTCCTTTGAACAGAGAAATGAAGAGGCGCAGCACTGCTCAATCAAGTCGAGCACAAGGTTTTGGCAGCAGTCCAGCAGAGAATCCGGCGCGTTTGTTCGGCGGCGCACATCCTCGCGCATGTCCAAGAGAACGGTGAGCGCGCTGGACTGCGCAGCGGTGCCGGAGAGCGGCGGCATGCGCGGGAACTCCGGGTGCTCCACCGCCTCCATGTGCCGCCGCGCGACGAGCAGCAGGCGCCCGGGCCACTCAACGACCCGCGAGCCCTCGTCCATTCGGGAGAGACTGCAGCAAAGGCTCCAGCGACAGAGACAGGCAGTGGCTGGGCCGTGGGTCACGAGAGCAAGCGTGCGTTTACTATGCAGTTGAAAAATATAACAAAAAAGTAGAAAAGCAAAAACCTTAACAAAAACAGATGAATAGAGAAAGGGGGAAAGGGGGCGCAGTGCAGAAATGTGTGTATGTGTATGTGTGCTGTTCTTTTATCAGTGCACTCAGATGAGCCGCTCGACACGGGCGCATATCTCCGCGAGTGCCTCTGCCCGCTCCGCCTCGCGCACGCAGTGGTCGCGCGAGCGCTCCTCAAGCGCCGCCCGTATCTCCGCGCACTCCGCTTGCGCCTCCGCCACGCGCCGGTCCGCCTCGCGCACTTTCCGCTCGCGCGCTGACAGTTCCGCATCGCGCTCCGCCGCCCGCCGCTCGCGCGCTGAGAGCGCCGCGTCCATTCGCCGCTGCCGCGCGGCATGACGCTCAAGGCGCACGAGCAGTGTATCGTATGCGCGGAGGGTAGTGGTCAGCGGGGCAGCGATGGGCTTCGCGGCAGAGTCGGGTGCCTGGCGCGACAGTAAGGACTCCGCCCGCTCCAGTGCCTCCACGCGCAATTGATAAGCGTCCATCGCTGAAAAGTCACGAAAGGTACGGCAGCGGCACTCCCAAGTGAGCACCTAACGAATGCGTGGCTGTATGTATCCGTCTATCTATATCTAGTATATGTAAGAGAGATGTACCCTCACCTTTTGCCGTTCAGTTATTGCTCGCTCTCTCTCTCTCTCTCTCTATATATATATATATATATATTTGGCGCTTTATGTATGACCCTCAGACTCTGAGGTAATTGGTAAGTCTGTGTGTATAAATGCACAAAGTATAACAAGAAAAGCAAAGAAAAAAAAGACAAAAGATACATATGTTAAAGATGTTCAATTCTTTTTTTTTTTTTTCAGTCTCATCAAAAACAAGTTGGTATAAGGAAAACATATTTCACAAATCACAAAAAAAAAACCTTTTCTTTTCTTTGCGAATGAACAAGAGAAATGATTTCTTCGAATTCCATGCTCCATACACTTCTTCATTCACTGGTTTTGTCATCGTTTTTCTTTCACCTCTTCCTCCTCCTCTTCTTTTTCTCACCTTTTCTCTTTTTTTTCTTTTTTTTTTTTTTTGTTGCTGCACCTTTTCTCTCCACCTCGTTCTCTCTCCCTTCTCTTTCTTTTTTGCTTGCATCAACAACATATACGTGCTCATACCACTCTATGCAGCTGCCCGGCACGCCACTATGTCACACGGCACGTGCGTCGCAGCAATGAGCCAGTAGCCTTGGAGTTCGACAGAAAAGAGAAGGGCATAGTCATGAGGATAATTGCTCAATGGATTCTCCTTGGAAACCACGTTGGCTGTCTTTGATTGTGAGCATCGGTTAAGGTACTCGATCGCTTTTTTCAAATTATCCTTTTCTAGACCGACCAGTTGAGTGATGTTAAATTTCATCTCACGCGGTGTGACCTGGTATACCACTGTGCACCACGAAATGTCCCAGGAGCGGCTGCGCTGTTCCTCCTCACGTCGCGTGGCCCGCGAGACGGGAATAAGAGAGATATTGTCCTCGCTTGCGCAGCCGTTTGTGTCTCCCTGTGCGTTTCCGGAATGCATCGCCACTCTCTTTGACCACGTCTTCTCTGCTCCCACAGAGCCAGCTCCTGTAGCTGTTGCTGTTGGGGCAGTGGTAACGGCGGGGTTTGTGTTGTTCACTGTGTTTTCCTTATGGTACACATTGATGTTGCTGCTGTTATTGGTTGCGGCAGTAAACATTTGCGTGATGAGACTTCCGCTGTTCTTGTAGTCGCGCGCGTATCGACGGAACATCGCGCGTCTATCGCCCGGGCCTACGGCGTCACTCACAAGAAGAGTGCTGTGCGCCACGCAGAAGTCCGCTGCCCAGTGCGTCACCTTGCCGTTCATAACTTTTCCGTTGAGTGCGTCGATGACATCCTTGACAGTGTCAAAGAAAGCGGTGATATCAAACGCTGCTTCATTGCCATTCAGCTTATCGTTCGCCTTGAGCGCAACACTATGCGCGGCCCGCCAGCGCTGTTGCTGTTGCCGCTGCAGAAGCCGCTCCATGATGTTCGTTGCGGCCTTTGTCACGGGCGTCTTTGCGCCGCCGATTGCGGCTGTCGCCTCGGCGCTGAGAATCGCAGGGTCCGTAATCATTGCCGGCGTCGTGGCGGGCGAACCTTTCGCCGTTCCCGTCTTTGCGCTGCGGGGCTGCGGGATTGCAATGGGCTGCGCCCCGCGCGGCCCCATCACCGCGAAGGTCACCGGGGGAAGGCCCTTTGCGGCCGCCTCGCACGACAAGTGTGTGGCGGCAAACTTTGCAGACTTTACCCACACGAGCCATGTTTGCGCGGCGCGCTCGGCCGGCGCCTCCTCCGCGGCGTCCGTGAAGCCCCGCGCGGTGCGCGCGGTTGCGAGCTCGCGCTGCACCACGTCGCCCGCGCCGGAGCGCACCGTCTCGGCGAGGTTCGAGCAGAGCACGAGGAGCTCCGCGGTGCCAAGCAGCGGCACGGCGCTCGCGAAGGTCGCCACCCGCGCCGCCGGAGAGGCCGCGGGGTCAATGAGCAGCGCCGCGACGGTCAGCGAGACGCCGGCGAGCAGGCGGACCTGAATGGAGAGGAAGAGCCGCGCGGCGCCGCCGTCCACGGGCTTCACGCCGGCGTCCACACTCTCACAGCTCACGCCAGCGCGCAGAAGGGCAAAGGTGCCGCGGTCGGCGCCCTCGCGGGGCTCATAGCGAACAAGGTCCGTGATGCCGTACGACTTGCGCACCACCGGGGACTCCATCATCTGCTGGCGAGCGGCCCGCGTGACGTTGTGAATGAAGACAAAGGACGGAGAAGATACCGTAAGGACTTCGTTGAAGCTGTCCATGTCCACAGTGGGCGACGGGCTGCTGTTCAGGTCCATTGTACAGACGGACACGCTGCCCTTGCTGCCACTGGATGCCGCCGCCGCCGCCGCTGCAGCAGTGGACGGCAACGAGCGCTTCTCCGTCCACGACGGACCCTCCTCAAAGTGCCTCACCTTAACAGAGATCATGATACACACACTCCGTTCCACCTTCGCACAGAGCAGTAAAGAAAAACAAAAAAAAAAAAGAAGTGGAGAGCCCACAAAAGATAGCACCAAAACGTGGGAAAACGCAAAAAAAAAAAAATTTTTTTTTTAAGCATTCAAAAAAAAAAAAAACTCCGTACACTTAGAAGTATATATCTTCATAATTTTTTTTTATTTAATATATATGCAATTATGGACATTACATATGTATATATATATATATGGATGTATATATATATTTCAACAGTAAAAAGTGCATGGGACAACAATGAAATAAGCATTAAAAAACGCAACTCAAGCTCACCCACAGTCAACACTAACAACCACATCTTACTATAGCAAGGAGAGCACCACAAGAGATGATACCCTTCTCAACTTTTTTTTTTTTTTTTGTGTCCCCGAAGGAACGGCTCAATACCTTTCGCCTAGTTGTATTCGTCCTAGGTAGCCTGACTCTGTTGCAAGTAGTACTGTAGAGGCTGTTTTTACTATTACTAGCAGTATGACATAGGATCGGAGCCCATGTATCGGTCAAGATACAAGCGAGTCACTAACTGACCATTAGTCGAGGACACGATAGACCAGGAGTGCTCCCTCCGATCCATAACTGGGCGTTAGAATACAAATACATAGTAGGTAGTAATAGGTACTAGTCTTAGATCCAGGTTTTGGAAGCCTGCACACCACGACAAGGTGCTAGTACATCGTGCAGGCTTCTCTCAACTAGTAAAAAGCTTTACTTTCACCGGTTATCCAATGAGCGGACGCCAAAGATGAGCAGCATATACATTGGAAAAATAAAAAGATAATCCTTTACATAAAAGTGTGAAATAATTCACTCACCCATAACTCTGCTCTCAGTGTCGTTTTGAATTTCCGCCCACCTACTAGGGGCACTTATCGGCCGCACACGCGCTTTCCTAGAAAGAATCAGCTTGTCGCGTGTTGACCCAGCATAGTACTCCAACTCCTCTCGCTCTTGGCGGCGTGCAGATAGGAAGGCAATACCCGCAAGACGCCTCCTTAAGCACCACATGATACTCTCGCGGTTCTGCGTGGCCCAGACGGCGTGTGCCCAATCGCGTGCTTCTTCCTGGCGCAGTCGCTCGTTTGTGGCACCGAATGAGGTAGCTGCTGTGGCAGCCGGGCTGTAGTTCTCCCTTTCATAAACTGTCTCCCCTGGTGCGTTTTTTAGTGCTAATCGTTTATTTATGCGGTGACGAAGTGAACCCTGCTGCTTTTCTCGGGCACAGCCTTGTTGTTTCGCTAAAGAGTTTGACAACTGGGAGCCCATCTGCGAAACGCGATTTTCGTGGATATCTGGCAGCTTTTCCTCATCGGCGTCACTAACAAGAACCCTGAAATCCCAACTCCCTGGGGAAATCTCAAAAGCATCAGGAAATATGATATCTGCGTATGGAGTTCCCTGATACAACTGCTCAACAAATACAGACGGGGCGCACTTTTCCCCACTACTAAGCGTGCCAGTGAGTGTGCCATCATATAATGACATGACAAAATCAACCCCACTACGACAAGAAAGACACACACGCAAAAAAAAAAAAAATCGATATGTAAACTAAAGCAGCAATTGTGAATGTGGAAAACAAACAATGACGTAAAGGCAATGGGACCAAAAACCAAAAATACACATAATACCTCTGAAAAAAAAAAGAACCAAAAACAGAAATATAAATTCAATCCACCTTTTCCTTTCCAAGATACAAAAAAAAATTTTTTCCATTTATTTATAGTTCTTTTGACTGCTATCTCACACCCTTGCTTAATACTGCATGAAACATTTCTGTTTATATACCTAAAAAAAAAAAAACCGAAGAAGTAAGTAAAAAAAAAATTTCTTACTCCTTATCATCAAGAGCCGCAACACCCGGAAGTGTCTTGCCCTCCAGAAGTTCCAGTGAGGCGCCGCCACCTGTTGAGACATGCGACATGCGCCGGGCCTCTCCGCTCAGCTCTGCCGCGCTCGCACTGTCACCACCGCCAATAATGCTCATCAGTCCGTGATTCTCAGTGCCGTCGCCCATAGCCTTGGCAATGGCGAATGTCCCCTTCGAGAAGGGCGCCATCTCGAATACGCCCATGGGGCCGTTCCAAATGGCGCTTTTGGCCTTGGCCACAACCTCCACGTACTTGACAATGGACTTGGGTCCAATGTCGAGTGCCATGTAGCCATCGGGAATATCCACACCCTCCGTCACGTGCGGCGCATCAACAGCCTTGAACTCTGTATGGCACACATGATCCAGCGGCAGCAGCACCTCCACCTTGCGGTCCTCCGCCTTCTTCAGCAGCTTGCGAGCCAGATCGAGCTTATCCTCCTCGCACATTGAATTGCCAATTTTGTGCCCCTGAGCCTTGAGAAACGTGTACGCCATGGCGCCGCCAATGAGAAGGTAGTTGATGCGCTCCAACATGTTCTCCAGTAATTGGATCTTGTCGCTTACCTTGGCTCCACCGACAATCGCCACCAGTGGGCGCTCGGGATTGCCAAGAACCTTCGAAAAGTATGAAATTTCCTTCTCCATGAGGTAGCCCGCTGCACCGTGGCCAAGAATCTTCGGAATCCCGGTCATCGTTGCACTGTCACGGTGGGCTGTGCCAAAGGCATCGCTGATGTAGATATCACCATATGATGCCAAGATCTTCGCCATTGCCTCACGCTCCTCAGCCTTTTTGCTTTGCTCCTCAGCGTAGAATCGTACGTTCTCCAGCAACACGACACCGCCAGGAACCAATTTGGAAACAATATCCTGCGCCCCAAGGCAGTCTGGTGCAAACGTAACCGAGACTTGCAGCAGCTCCTGGAGACGCTCGGCCACAGGTTTCAGAGTTGCGTCGGCGTGAAATCCAGGGACGCCCGTAGCGCTCTTGCGGTCCTCCATCTTCACACCCTTTGGGCGACCAAGGTGACTCATCAAAATGCAGCTGCCGCCTGATTCAAGGACCTTTTTAATTGTTGGAAGGGCACAGCGGATACGGTAATCATTCGTAATTTTTCCATCCTTTACAGGTACGTTGAAGTCCACGCGAATGAGAACCTTCTTGTCCTTTAGATTCACCTTATCGATTCCCTTTTTCTCTTTCAGTGTCATCTTGTTTAAATAATATATTTGTGCTTATTATGCAACTATAAGTAAAATAATAGAAAGCTTCACTGATAATTGTTTTCTGTTTTTGTTTTTTTTTATATACACATACAGGTTTAAAAAGGAATAAAACATTCTTTGGTGTGCAATCAAGGACACTTTAAAAAACCAACATCATACATATATATATATATATATATATATATATATACTACAAAGTAGCGCAACACTTTTTTCTCAAAAACAAACAAACAAAAAAAAAAACTTTGAGGATCAAAGCAACAAAAAAACATTCTTTACTCCTTATCATCAAGAGCCGCAACACCCGGAAGTGTCTTGCCCTCCAGAAGTTCCAGTGAGGCGCCGCCACCTGTTGAGACATGCGACATGCGCCGGGCCTCTCCGCTCAGCTCTGCCGCGCTCGCACTGTCACCACCGCCAATAATGCTCATCAGTCCGTGATTCTCAGTGCCGTCGCCCATAGCCTTGGCAATGGCGAATGTCCCCTTCGAGAAGGGCGCCATCTCGAATACGCCCATGGGGCCGTTCCAAATGGCGCTTTTGGCCTTGGCCACAACCTCCACGTACTTGACAATGGACTTGGGTCCAATGTCGAGTGCCATGTAGCCATCGGGAATATCCACACCCTCCGTCACGTGCGGCGCATCAACAGCCTTGAACTCTGTATGGCACACATGATCCAGCGGCAGCAGCACCTCCACCTTGCGGTCCTCCGCCTTCTTCAGCAGCTTGCGAGCCAGATCGAGCTTATCCTCCTCGCACATTGAATTGCCAATTTTGTGCCCCTGAGCCTTGAGAAACGTGTACGCCATGGCGCCGCCAATGAGAAGGTAGTTGATGCGCTCCAACATGTTCTCCAGTAATTGGATCTTGTCGCTTACCTTGGCTCCACCGACAATCGCCACCAGTGGGCGCTCGGGATTGCCAAGAACCTTCGAAAAGTATGAAATTTCCTTCTCCATGAGGTAGCCCGCTGCACCGTGGCCAAGAATCTTCGGAATCCCGGTCATCGTTGCACTGTCACGGTGGGCTGTGCCAAAGGCATCGCTGATGTAGATATCACCATATGATGCCAAGATCTTCGCCATTGCCTCACGCTCCTCAGCCTTTTTGCTTTGCTCCTCAGCGTAGAATCGTACGTTCTCCAGCAGCATAACCTCACCTAGCTTTAGTCTGTCAATTCCCACTTTAGCGTTCATACAATCGTGGGCAAAGTATACTTGTTGACCAAGTAATTCTGCGAGGCGCAAGGCAATGGGACGAAGACTCAGTTCCTCGACGTAGCCAGCGCTAATACTTGAGTGCTGAACTATAGCCTCTTTGTTTTCTTTCACGAATAGTGCTATAAGATTTTTCTTTTCTTCCTCAGGTAATTGTGCGAATACAGCATTATAACCGGAGCCTGCACCCAGGCAAAGTTCTCCAGCCTTCTTCTCTGATGACCATGAGAGAATTCTTGCTTTCTCTTCATCTGAGAAAAAACGAAAAATCGCCGTTTTCCCCATAAGATCACTGGGTGGTAAGCCATGATAAGGCCCCTTGGTGTCTTTCACAACTGTATTATAGGGAACTCCTTTGGGACGTCCTAGGTGACTGAGGATAATGCAAATACCTCCTTGATCAATAATGCGGCGAATAGTAGGAATACAAGCTCGAATGCGGTAATCGTTTGTAATAATTCCATTCTGAATAGGAACATTAAAGTCTGCGCGCAGAAGAACACGCTTCCCCACTAATGGCCAGATATCCTCAGCGTTCTTTTTAGCTTTCAATGAAGATGAGTCCATCCGAGAAGCAACCTCTCATGTAAGTTTAAATAATCACGCTTAAAACACAAGCAAACAAAAAAAAAAAAAAAAACGCAAGGTATGTAAGCTACGTTCAACAAGATCATCAACAACAACAAAAAAAAAAAATACAAAAAAAAAATTCCGCATAAAAGATTTAAAAAAAAACCGGTAGCTGAGAAAAATAAAAAATCAAGAACAACAAAAAAAAATAATACAATAGGAGGAACAGTAACAACACCAACAACAAGAAAAATAATAATAATAATAACTCCCTGTGTTATACATGTACCTCCGATTGACTCTTTCAGCCAGTATCTTTTATTTTTTTTTTTAATTCTTTTGCTCTTTCATACGTAATAGACCGCTGCACATTGTGCATCCCTATGAAGCTAATTCTGACCCCCGCCACTCTTCTCGATACGCTCACTCACATTCTGCAGGTCTGTCCATAGCCTCTCTGGTGTGCGTTCGCCCATCTCCTCGAGTACCTGTCCCTGACGCACGAGCAGGACGAAGATTGTCTCGAGCATCATTCGCGCCTCCTCTCGGCCCAGCACGGCGTCGACCGATGCGAGTCGGCTCTCGAGTGCGGCGACACCGCCGCGGAGCACCGCAACGGCCTCTTGCCCGGCCGCAATGTATGGCGCGTAGAAGCCGAGGACCAGCGCGGCCTCTGGCGACTCCCGGCCGTGCACCTCCGCGGCCGCGCCAAAAGCCGCGCGCAGCACCACAGCGGCCCGCGCATCGCGCAGAAAGTGCAGCACGCGCCCGCACTCGCGCGCGACACGCACGGACTCCACGTCGCGCCGGCCCCGCGCCTCGTTATCGCGCACAACGCGCAGCCACAGCTCCGCCGCCGTTGGGAGCTCGCGACCCTCGCCAAGCGCAAGAAGCGTCGCGCTGCGGTCGAGACTGTGCAGAAGATCCCCCGGCAGCGCGGGCAGCGAACGCGCGTCGGCGCCGGCGAGCACGGCGCGTGTGTGGCGCACAAGTTCGCGCGCCACGCGGCTGCCGGTCCCGCGCCAGCGACGAGGCCAAAGCGCGTGCAGTACCGCCGCGCTCTCTGCCGCGCACGCGTCGTCGCACATGTCGCGGAGAAGTCGCGCGACGAGCGGATGAATGGTCAGCGCAGCCGCATCGTCAAAGCGCTGCGCACAGATCCCTAACTCAACGGCCCGCGTGCCAAAGGCGTCGCCGCCGTCACTAGCACTGCAACCGCTATCCTGCGCGGCCACAACGTGTTGTATGACGGCGGGAGAGATATCGCCTGTGTCAAAATACGACAAAACGGCCAAGTGGCGCGCCGCATGCGGGAATTCGGCAGAGAGAGTTGTGAGCGCCATGTCGAGAAGCACACGAAGCGCCCGAGACACGTGCAGGGCGCCGCTCGCACCGTCCTCTCCCGCATCGCGCAGGCGCCGCTGAATTTCCTCCGGCGTCGCGGCCCCACTGTCCACGAGACTGCAGGCCACGTGCACCAGCAGCGGCACGTGCCCAACGGCACGCAGCATTGCCGAGAGCGCAGGAGAACTCTTCTCAAGTGTCAATGAAAACTGCTCAGCGGCATCGGGCAACAGCGGCTGCGCGCGAAGAACGCTGAGTGCCGTCGTCGAGTCAACCTCCACCGAAGAGGTGAGCAGCGCGTAGAAATGTTCGTGGCCCGGGAGAAGCCGCAGGGCCTCTTGCGGGTCTGGGACATCGTCGACGACAAGCAACACATCCTTCTCTTTGCGGTCCTTCATGGAACGCGCGAGTTCGAAAAGATTTGCCTGCAGGGACTCGCGGCCATTCATCCATTGAATGCACGTAAACCGGCCACTGCGCCGGGCACGTTCGCAGAACTCCGCGGCCAGTGTGGACTTGCCGATACCATCCGGCCCCGTGATCGCCTGCACGCGTCGCCCCGAGAGAAGACTTTGCCAAAGTGACATGAGCTCTGTGTCACGTCCAACCGCGCGTTCAATCGCCGGTACGTCGAAGAGAATGGGATGAGCCGTTGGGGCCTCCGCAGTCGCGTCGCCTGCCGCGGCCGTCGTGGCAACAGGGCGGCGGCCCCGCAAGCCAACGGTATGGCGACGAACCAGACGCCACATCTATCCTTCACACAAAACCCACCCCTTTATACTTTACAGATGTACATAAATGATATAATGTGAAAAGGGCGGGAACAGAGAGAGATGGGGGATTATAAGAAAAACAAGCACAAGCACAAGCACAAGCGCACACACACAAACAAAAACAAAAAAAAAAAAAACTTTAAAGAAAGTCAAATGCGACAAATAATAAAAAATACGATACTACAGAAGGGGAAACAAGAACAAAAAAAAAAACATACATGACAAGCAGCAACCTGCAAAGATAACAGATTTAAATGGAATTCCACACCTTTTTACGTCCGCTCAATCTTCCGCTGCGGCAGTTTGCTGAATGGATCCTCGCCAACATAGCGGGCGTCGAATGCTCTGCTCCATTGTTCTCCCACTTTCTGAATATTTTCGAGTTCGCGCTCCCATCGACCAAAGACCTCTCTTGTGTCTAACCCCTTTTCAACCTCGCAGTCTTTTTTCTTTGCCATCTAACCTGGCACATCCACATGAGCAAACTTCTCCAACTCGTCATTTGCCCCTTCTGTATGCCTCTCTCGCACGTCCCCATATGTACGCATAGACTCTGTCTGCGCAGCTCTGCTCACAGAGTTGCCGATGGCCCTTGCGATGGGCATTGCATTGGGCCCAAACTGTGCAGTGCATCTGGCTGGCTCTACTGCCTCCATCCACTTCCACTGAAAGGACAGTAGACAGAGACGAAAGACATCTGCGAGACGCGAGAAGTCCGGTTGCATTCCGCCAATCAGCAGAACGTGTGAGCCCACGACCACAAGAGCGGCACCGCTGAGGGGCGGCGGCACGTCACCGCCAGTCGCAACAGTTTGCCAACAGCACCACTGCACGTCAAAGCGAACCAGATCGTTGTAGAATCGCGTCGAAATAGCCCCGGCACCGCCACATATAAAGACATCGCCGACCCAGCGAAACGCATAGTGTGCATCCACGTGCCAGTGGTGCCATCAAAGTCTCAGGAACGGGAACCACAGCGCCTGTGCGTGTGTCCACTAGAATGGTGGACCGTGATTCTCTGTTCTCCGCGCGGGAAACGCCACCAAAATGGCAGAAAAGACCTCCACCAATTGAAGTGAGAGATGCTCCCAATTATTGCAGCGGTGCACTCACCGAAAACATCGACCAGCGCATGGTGCAGAGGTTGATACAGTACACAGAACTCGTCTCATCCGTTGCGCACGTCTTCGACTCGTGCACATTGTACCCGCCCAATACATACATCATATCCCCACTCACTGCTGCTGTGTGATGCGTGCGGTGCGACGGCGCGGCGGAGACGCTGCGAAGTCGAGCGCATAAACGGTGCCCGGGGGCTCAAGGCTCCGTGGAACAAGAGGCCGCAGCCACGAAGAGCGTCGAAAGCGAATTGTCCCCATTTGTCGAAGCGTCGTCTCATCAAGTCCGTCGGCTGCAGTAAAAACATTGTATGTGTTGTAGTGTACATCATTTAGACTAATACTTGTAATTCCACCCGTGACAAGAAGGCGTGTCCCGTACAGGCAGGCAGTGTGAAAGGAGCGAGCAAGCGGAGCTTCGCCGTCACACAGAAGAGATCGCCACTCACAATTCGTTAGACTTAATGAGAAAGCAGTGCCATTGAGGTCAAATGGCAGCCACTTTGCCACCTAACACCACAATAGAGTCACCATATAAAGTCGCTGTGAGGCCTTCAAGGCCAATCATATCCAATCTAGCCTTTTATATAGTTTTCGTATAGAATTCAACCACATATATAGGATAACGTCAAAAACTATATATATATATATATATATATATTTTGGTAAATGTAAAAAAAAAACCGATAAAAATAGCATTTTACGGCACACACACATATATATATGTGTATATGTATATGTATATAAATCAAGGTCTTTACCACCCACCACACACACATACATGTATAACCTAAAAAAAAAAATAAAGTTATAATAACACAACACTATAACCCACACCAAATGATATAGAAATATCAGCGATGCAAAGTATTAACAAAAATGAGAATAGTAGTGCGCATTTTAGGAGTGATAATATGATTTCTCATCCCTTTGGTGTAAACCCTTTCCAAGGCGCGTTGCCATCAATGAGAAGTCCGCTAGAGCTAGCTTGACTTTTACGGTCGAAACTCTTCATAAATCGCTCGAATTGTTCGTCGATGCGCTCTGTTGCTAGTTGCTGCGCTCCATCTTGTCTCGCATTTTGCATTTTAGCTGCACTCAGATTTAACTCCAGCGGCACGTCACCCATCACGCCAGCACACACACGGTCCACGTCTTCACTGCGTGACCCCATCTCCTTACAGCTATTCCGCATGTCTTCCATATTTTGTTTCGAAGCTTTCGCAAAGGCTTCATTTTCCTGTTGCAACCCACGCTCGTAGCCGAGATCCATTTTGGAAGGAACGCGACCTGTCTTTTTCGCCACACTCGCAGCGTCCTGATTGTAACTTTGATTCATATCGCGATGCATCCCATCAGCCTCTCGAAGCCGTGCGGTGCCATAACTATTCATTGCCACTGCAGCCGCACCTCCTTCTTCGCTGAAGACCTTAGCCTGCAGGTCGTGATTGTCCTGCCAGTCCACAGGGGAGCCGTACTCGTCACGGCACGTCCCGCGCACCAGCGCACCGTTCTCCCAGACACCAGTGAAGAGCAGTCGGGGCTCGTTGGCCAAATATGTCTGCGTCCCCTCGCCGTGTGCTCGACCATTCTCATTAAACTCACCGTCATATGTGTATGTGGGTGTGAAGAGTTGCCCTCGACGAATAGATCCATCGAAGAACTCGCCCACGTAAACAAACCCACCATCTAGTTTCATTTTGCACCCAGATCCATGAAGCTTGCCGGCATGAAACGTTCCCTCCTGCTCTGCACCGGTCGAAAAAAACAATCGACCGTGGCCATGAGGGACGTTATCGCGAAACTCCCCCTCATAAGTAAAATCATGTTGTGTTAATTTCCCTTTCACAAAGGACTCGTCTCGCAGTGTCCCCTCGTATACTGTTTCTGTGGTACCGTTCGGAATCCGCACAGTTCCCTCGATAAGATCATCTTCGCCAAAGACGCCTTTGTAGTAACTCCCGTCCGCCAGCCATGACTCGCCGCGGCCGTGCCGCTGCCAGTGCTCATTGAAGTCGCCCTTGTAAAGGTCTCCATCCTCCTCCACCTGGCTGCCGCTCAGGGGAAAGCCTTTGTGCGGATCAAAAAAGCCGCGGAACACACGGCCGTCTGGCGTTGTTGCGGTTCCCTCGAGAAGCAAATCCCCGTTTTGCGGATTCAGTGTGCCGTCAATCACAACGCCACTCGCCAGGCGCCGCACGGCGAGGCATACTCCCCGACGAAAAAGCATTCGGCCGAATGAATTGCGACGCCGCTTCGACAGCAGTAGTGTCCAACTATCCAACACAGAAATACAAAGAAAATAAAGAAAAAGAATAAACTGACTTCATAGACAGTTAAAAGTTATAAAACGTAAAAATAATAAAGGAGAAGTTGCAAAAGAAAAAAAAAAATGTATTTTGTTTTTGTTTTTTTTTTCCAGAAAAGAACAAAAGCAAACTTTATAATAAGAGTAAAAAAAAAAAAGATTTGTATTTGAAGAGTCCGTAATTTTATTTTTTTTGATATCTTCTTATCGTAGTAAAAAATAGCACTCCTATCTTTTTCTTTTTAACGTGCATAAGCAGATACACTCAATCAGGCAACGTAAAGTGCTACAGTTATGCCTCTCTCCCAATAAAAAAGACAGTTAAGAGAAAACTTTTGACCATTCAAGCGTACAGAACAAAACATCTATTTCTTTTTCGCACGTACACGTTGAGAATTTCACCAGTGACACAGTAAATAAGAAAGAGAAATGTTAAAATAGTAAATCATTAAAAAAAAAATGAACAAATACTTGCACGCGTTTTGAAAGGAAATAGTATATTATAAAAACTATTATATAAAATGTAAAACAAATACATGAAAGCAGAAAACCCAATGGCAGTGATAAAACACGCAATAATATATATATATATATATATATAAGATGCTTTGAGTACGATATTTTTAGACTTGTTGAGTCTTTTTTTTGTTTCTCTCTCCTAACTTTATTTATTTACTCGTGCTATTGTTGTGCTTCTTGTTTTATTATCTTTACTGTGGTTATTCTCCCTCTCACCCCCCCTTTCCGTAGACCGTAAAAAATGTGTTTCCATAACTAGATTGTGGCAAAACACAAGCGTTCGTGAATTGCAAATTGCGTCGCCAAGATCGGAATTCGTGCCGCAGCCAATCGCACCGCCACACAACTAAATCCAATGCACATCCATTGCCACTCGTGTTTCGGCAATGCCGGCGACCCTCCGCTGCGCTGCGACCAATCACCTGCAATAATAATGAAGTAAATAAACAAAAAAGAGTCTTTGCGGGCAGTAGTTCCATTTCCCCACAGCCAATGCAAGCGCTGGGAGAAGTGAAGTTTACGTAACCCGACGGATTTCACACATTGCTATCCGCAGTGGCTCTCTGGATGCCCTGCGAGAGCATTCCACTGTCAAAGCATTCGCCTATCCGCGAGAGACGCACATCTGCACTATACTTTCCCCTCGACTTACATAACAGTCAACATGAGTCAAACAGAGAAAAGAGATAACTTGCAAAAAAAAAAAATGAATAGAATGCACAAGACACATTTTAGAAGTTGCTTAGTGAACTCATTATAAGTACACTACCAACGCCTTCAAAATAACCCAAACAAACATTACATATATATATATATGTAAAAAATAATAATAATAAGTACACAAAAATAGGAACAAAGCAACCATGAATAAAAAGAATTAAGCCTTCTTTAAATATATCGGAAAACAGAGAAAGACATCACATGCTGTAAAGTGCACACGCATCAACCTTTATTTTCTTTTTTGTTTGCACTTATCCTATTCATTGATTTCTGCTCAGAAATGCTTTCAGCTCCGGAGCGCACTTCAAAAGCGCAAAAAAGTCCTCTGACTCGCCCTGCGATTGCATTCCCAGCGAGGCCTCAATTGCTGTTTGGAGAAGATTCGTCCGGCCTTTAAAAAATGCACTGTGCACCGCAGCAATCTCCTTGTTCGCGGCGGCCAACTGTCGCCCCACTTCGCTTTGTACAAATGTTGAAATGTAACAGTATCGCCGCACCGCAGCCTCTGCAATCGCACGGCGCACCGCCCGCGCTGCTGTGTGAGAAACAGTCATTTTCAGCAATCGCTGCGCCATCGTCATCTGCAGAACGCGCATCGTATAATCAAAGTGTGCGGGTCTGTGAAGGTACTCTTGCTGTCTCGCAAGCGGAGCACTTGCCCAAGGCTCCTTCTCGCACTGCATCACCGCGTGGCGAATAAACTTTGCCGTATCTATCACCGACATCTCAATATCTCTTGGCGCATCCGGTGAAGCGAGACAGTCACACACCTTCTCCGTGTAATACGGCAAAGTCGTGCAGAACGACACAACGTTATCCTTCACGTTGCGTGCATGGCTCCAAAACAGAGCCGACTCGTCCCACAGGTTTAGCGCACGGCGTAAGTACTGCGCACTGCGGCAGAAATCCTTTTCGTCCTCCGCCAGAGCGATGCCAGCAAGGCGAAGCTGTGCCGCCCTTTCCTCCAGTGAATAACCAATCGCGGCATTTTCCTCAAACTTTTGCCAATTCTTCATCTTTGGGTGAAGCTCCGAGCGCAATCTAGAAAAGAGTGGATAGCACATCTTCACTGTGTAGGGCGAGCTCGTGCACTCACGCAACAAAGAAAGAGCCTTTTCCGCATTCCCTGTTGTGTACTCGTGCATCGCAAGATAGTAAAGCGACTCCTTCACCTCACTGTCCAATGCATAGGCTCTGTGAAAGAGCGCCAGCACCTCCGGGCTCAATCGGTTACTGGACTCTTTTTCCGCAAGCGCTAACGCCAGTTGGTGGTGCGCCTTTCCACTATCAGGGCACACACGCATGGCGCTGCGAAAAAGCGTTTCGTCCTTGTACCAGTCACCCACGCGAATAAAAGTAATGTATGACCAGAAAAGCAAAAGGAAAGCACACGCGATACTAGCGGCAGCGCGCCATTGCCACCGCCGCGGCGAAGTGAAAAGAAGTGCGATAAGAAACACAACTCCAATCGACGATGCGTAGAGGCACCGCTCTGAAATAAAGACACTCACCTGCACAAACAAAAGACTAACAGGTGCGTACGGTATTACTAACCACATGAGAGCGGCAGTGCATGATAGCGTCCACGCGTCACGATGACGCAAAAGCCGCACGGCACACCACACAGTGAAAGTGCACACAGTCGCTGCAATCGTCAAAAACACCGGAAGCCTCGCGTCGGCAAGAGACTCGATCGGTGGGAGGCAGTTGTAACTATACTCACAGCACAGCTGTGTGGGAAAAAAGAGCAGTTCTACATTTTTCACTTGTATCAAGAGACGCATCGCAAGCCATGGCCAGATGCCCGGCTCAATGGCGAACTGAGGACTTTCTGTTCTGCGAAGTGCCGGATGTAAGTGAAGATTCGCATCATCCATGTATCGCGTACGAAACTGCCAGTAACCGGCCACGAGTAGAGCAGACACAGTACCGGTAGTAATCGCCCCGCGACGGGATGTCCAGCCGCGCGCCAGCAGCAGCAGTGCGTGCATCAAAAAGAGTCCCACAAAAGCAATGCCGTTTTCATTGGAAAGCACACTGAGTGCTGTGAATAGTGGGGCACAAATAAACCAAACGATGCGGCGCCAATTTACATTCAAGCGAAATCGTTTGGCCGAACGCACATGCAAGCCAGTGTGAGTGGCCTGTGTCAGGTCACCCTCCTTAGCAGACGGTGCCAGCGTGACGAGAAACCTGTGCACGCAATAAAGTGCTGAGAATCCGAAGAAAGTCGAGAGAAGATCCGCTCGGCCCACAGCGGAGATGACAGTCTCTGTGTGCGTGGGGTGAACCATGAAGAGCAGCATCGCCAGCGCCGGGCCCAGTGCGGCCGAGCCACTCCCAGCGGACGGGAGGAGGAGATGCGCAAACACATAGACCCAAGCGCCATTCAGTGCAGAGAGAGTGAGATTTACAGTACGCAACGCCAAGGCGGAGCGATGAAAGCCTCCAAGCCAACTCTGAAAACGGAATGTAAAAACTGTGAGTGGACAAACAGAGTTGTTCGGCATGGCTGTCGAAAGGTCCGCACCCCAAAAGTTACGCTGAAACAGATCCCACACGCTACCGGTACTGCTGGCATGCGAATCCTGATCGAGACGTAGCGCGAGACGATCATCATGAAGAAGTTCACCGTTGAGACACCTGGCGTAAAGCACAACCGCAAAGGCAATAATGATACCAATGTAAAAATAATCTACTCGCCGCAAGAATTTCAACCCACCATTTTCGAACACCTCCTTACGCTTTTTTTTCGTCATATGTAAGAAATTACTAATTATATAAAAGTAAACGATAAAAGTAGTCAAAACAACAAAAATAAAAAATATATATCTTTAAAAGCACGAGCATATGCACCGAGCCTTAAAGACAAAAAATATATATATTTTAAAATAATAAGTAGTATTGTTACATTTCTTTTTATGTCCAAAAGCAAAGTTTTGCTAACCAAATCCATCTGAGCAAATGCAAGCGTGAGAGTGAGAAAAACGGGAAAAGTCGCAACTCTATCTTCAAGATGGACACACGGAAGTGTGAATTAGTCATCGATCGCTAACGTAAGAAAGTGCTAAAGACAAAACGAAAGCAATAAAAAAAAAACTATAGCGTTACCTTCTATTCTTCTCTTCTCTTCCTTTCTGCCTCTTCCTCTTCCTCTTCCTCCATCTCTTCGCCCGTGGTGCTTTCTTCATAACTGAATGCTGATCCCTCATCATCATCATCATCATCATCATCATCATCATCCTCTTCCCCGTTCTCTTCGACGAATTTATCCATCTGCTCATCTTTGTAATTGCCCTTCGCGGCCCTTGTATCTACTTTGCAATGAGCCGCAAAACTTTCCTTGAGACCCGCGTGGAACGCCCGCTGCCCCTCGATGCGTTTGGAAAACCACTCATGCAACGCCTCCACACCAGTGCGCAGAGCAGTCATGGTCGTCGCGCGGCGCAGTTCGTCGACGCGGTCCACAATGCCATTCTCTGTCGCGATGAAGTCCACAAACGCGCGGCGCGCAAGCTGTTCCTTCGCCGCAAAGCGCGCAAGCTCCGCGGAAGTCTCCGCCGCATCGTGCGTCGACCCTTTGCTCTCGCGCGCATGATCCTCCGCGCGACCCTGCAGCGCGGCGATGGTGCGATGCGCCTCTGCGAGCCGCGCCTCCATCTCGCTGAGCTGCGAGGCGTTTGCCGCAGTCACCGCCGCCGCGCGCCGCGCGGACGCGAGCGCCTGTCCAAGCGCTGCAATCCGCCGCTCGTCCTCGTCGTGCCGCGCATCGCTCTGCGCAACGCGGCGCAGCAGCTCCCGCCGCTCCTCCTCGGCGTCGGTGAGTTTCTGCAGAGTCTCCGCGTGCGCCCGGCGCTCCGCCGCGAGCTCCGCCAGTTCCGCCTGCGGCTCTTGCGGCACAGGCGGCTCCGACACGCGAGAGAGCTCCGCCGGCGCGTCCTGCACGCAGAGGTCCTCGTGACCGCCGCGCTCCCCCGCGAGGCGGCGCACGGCGTCGACGGCGTCGTCCATCTCCTCGAAAGGCCCCGCGCCGGGAATGATTCCCGCGATTTCCTCAAGACCGCGGCGCCAGTCCGCAATGCGCGCGCGCTCGGAGCGGCGTTCGCGCAGCAGCGCCTGCACGTCCTCGAGAAGACTGCGCGACGGGGCGCCGTCCTCGGCAAACGCGCGGCGGATTGCGCAGCTCGCGGCGGCGGCGGCGGCGACGGCGCCCGGCAGTGCGCGGGCGCCGGGGACACTGTCCTCCACAGCCCGCAGCGCGGCGTCCAGCGGCGGCGGCAGCGGCCCGCGGCGCGCCACAGGCCTCTCCGCGGCGAGCAGCGCGCAGAGGTGCGCCGCAAAGGCCTCGTGGGCGGCGACCGCCTCGCGCGCGGCGGCGGACGGGGCGGCGGCCGCCGGGACAGACTCGCGCACGGAGAGCCACGCGGCCGCGCCGGTCCCCGCGCCAACGGCCCACAGCGTCGCGTCGAGGACGGCAGCGCCGCCGCGGAGCGCTGCGAGTCCGCCGTCGGGAAGCGCAAAGGACCCGAGCAGCGACAGCTGCCCCGCGTCCCACACACGCGCATGACCGTCCGCGCCATAGCTCCACACGGTGCGGCCAAAGGACATGGTGAGCAACGAGTGCACAGCGCCCTCGTGGGCCGGCCATACACGGACGGGCTCCGCCGCCTCCACCGCGTCGCCCGGACGAAGCGCAAAGACCACAATGGCCCCCGCATCGGTGCCGATCCACAGGCGATTGCCGGAGAGCAGCGTGGCGCACACAGGCTCGCCATGCTCATCCGCGCGGTAGGAGGGCATTCCCATGGAAGAGGTCTTGTCAATGCCCTGGCGCCAGTCCCATACGTCGACGTCACCGCTCTGGGCTACAGTCACAACGTGCTCGCTAGTCTCGTCAAGCATCAAAGACTGCAGACGGCCACAAATGCGAAAAAGCGCAGCTGTAACGAGTTCATTATCTTCAGGCGCATTAAAATCAGCCAATTCCTCTTTAGCGATGTCAGTCCTTACACTATCCTCACCAACATTGCTATTTGTGTTATGTTTGAAATGTTTATCGCCTCTGTGACCGCCATCAGCAGGAAGAGTTGAAATGGATGTAGAAGTACAAACAGCAGCGCATGCAGCAGGCCACGCACTACACCGCACAAAGAGCACCTCGCTAAAAGTTCCGTCAAAGCACGAAACTAATACCCCGACACCCTCGGGTGCCTCATCACTCTCGGAAACAGCCAATGCCGCCGTGAGTCCCACGCCGAGAGAGACTCGCAACAATCCGGCTGAAGGATTCTCGGCGTCTCCAAGCATCAGATGACCTTCAGCGGTAGCGATACACACGAGCCCAGCCTTCTCGCTGCGCATCGCCGAGAACACAATGGAAAGAACACGATTGCCCTGCTCACACTCATACACAGGTTCACGTTCCATCTCCTTTTCGCTAGGGATTTTTAAAGAGTAATTTGCCATGAGAGTTTCAATTTCCGCTGCTGTATAAAAGTAGACCTTTGCTCCGGAAGCGTCCACTGTCCACACGGCGCCGCACGGATCGCAGTAAACGGCAGAGCAAGGGGTGGGCGCGGGAATCTCGCCGCCCAGTATGCATTTTGGTGCGGCAAGCATCCCTCACTGCTGGGCACCGCAACCACCCGTCTTCTTTTGTGCCTACCACACATTGTGTGCGTATATATATATATGTGTGTGTGTGTGTGTGTGCGTTTAAAAGAGAATGTGGAAAGAAAAAAAAAGGCATAAAGTCTGGTAAAGTTTCTAACGCTATCATTCAAAAAACTAAACCCAATATCAAAGACACTAGCATTCAAAAAATAGCGTACAAAAAAAAAAACCACAAATTCAAGAATTCCTTTAAGCAAAACATGTCACAATTAGTCATGCAAATAAAAAAAAAGTAAACGCAACACATTTCGTCGAAGGAGAAAGCCACTTTTAAGGGTTTAAAAGTGTAAAACCATCCGTGGGTGCTGAAGCGGTGTATGAGTCCAACCAACCGCAAAGCAGTTCTCCTTCGGAGAACAAGAATACATTAGCAAAAGGAATTCATCCCAGTGGAGTGTCATTGTCTCATCAAGATCTAAGGTTTTGTACAAACTGGAAATCTCCGCTGGTGATGGGGGGTTCCCGTGAAGCCGCGTGTGAATAGACACCAAGTCGCGCACCTCAACAAGCCCCTCAATGCCCGCTGCCGGCTCTACATTATACTCGAGAAATACACGACGAAACTTTTTCACAAGTTCTTCGTCGTACACGCTATCAAGCAGTAGAATGACTAAAAAAACCTCCCATTCAATTCGGTCTGATGGTGCACGAGAGCACAATTTCTCAAAGAATACCTCTGTATACGAGTTGAAGTCTCGTTCTTGACCAAGAATTCGCAGACGTTCTCGAAATCCCTCGGCAAGGGCCGAGGCGGGAACGGTGCCTCCTTCTTGCAATTCAAAAAAATATCGTTTCATTGCGCGCAAGTGAATAACCGTAGGATGACTGCTTGGGTGTGGAATGCGACCGATTTGCTGGCACGCTAAGACACAGTTTTTACGTGTTTGCACAAAAACTGCCTCCGAGACAGGTGGTGGGATAGTTGTGCCACGGAGGCCGACCTCCTTCATATTTGGGTTGCGCGCCACCACCTCCAATAAATATGACCCACCAGTCCAAGATATATATTCATTGCCGCTAAGCTCAAGGAATTCTAAAGAAGGATGATGCGTTGCCATCTGCGCGATATGGTAGACTGAGTCGTTGGAAAGGTAATTGTTCGCACAGTTCAATGACTTTAACTCAGGAAGCCGCTTGCACATTTCCACGATTGGTCGTATACCTTTTGGTCCAACGTACAAACGAGAAAAATCCAAAGTCGTGACATCGCTCCAGCATCCCACGCGGTTAGAAAACAAATCAGCAACTGCCGCGATCGGTCGGCACTGATAGCGATGGCACAGCTCCGCATACGTCTCACAGGGCGGGATCACATGGAACTCCTCTTGTAAGTGCAGAACATTATACGGCTGACCTCCTAAATCATATGTGGTCCTATCCATTTTCTTTTCTCCTTTTCTCACACTTATTTGTTTTCTGATGGTTTGGATTTAAGAGAGTAGCGCAAATTTTTAAAAAAAGCTCAAGTTAATCAAGACAGATAGCATATCGCTTAAGGCGTTGCAACAGGTAATTGGAACAAAAAAAAAAAGTATTAAAAATAAAAAGTAGGAAAGCTCAAAAAAGAAATATATAGGAAAAAAAAGCATTTGTACTTGAAATAACAATTAGTGTCGATAATAAAAACGGTAACAGCTCATTCCTGATAAGCAATTCAAAGAATGCTATGTGCCACAGAGGCAGTCAAAATTTCCCGAGAAATTTCCCCTGACGCATGTCCATTTTCTTCTAATAATGAGAGTTTAAAGAGAACACGTTTTATCTCTCCAACCAAATTATCACGGTCACATAGTGACTCCGCGCAGCAAAGTAGAGATCCCTCTTCGTGCAGAACGACAAAAGCAAACTTTGATGAAACAGAAATCGGCGGCTTTACTGCAAGATTCTGAGTGAGGTAAACATCCCGCACCTTCGTCAGATTCCATGTGTATTTCTTTTTACTTCCCTCCACGCGGTGAATAATATGGTTCCCCGCAAAGGACCAGGTCGAGCGCACGTAGGAGCTGCAGCCACTGCGGCAGCACCACAGTGTAGTGGCTTGTAATCCTCCACTTTTTGATACATGATCTTCCCACTCCATGTCAGGAATGTCATCCGCAGTCTCAGCGGTGTTTAAGGCTCCATTATTTCGGAATAGCCGGACGAGGGCATGCGCACGATCTGCTTGATCGGCGCACATAAGTACAAGAATAGGATTGGGGCCTTCTGATAGCTGCAAGTATAGGCCGTTCTTTGCGCTTGCCCGCGGCGCCTGAGTTCCGAGCATCGATGCAAGTTGGCACCTCAGAACTTGATGCAACTTAATCGTTAACTCTGGTGTTGCCCTATTCGGCCGTCGAAGTACAAGTCGTGCATTACCTTCAAGCGAAACCCATGTGCGCTCCCACTTTTCAACTACACACGGTTTTAGACATTTGAACGCCCAAAAACCAACACTGAGGTCTCGATAAGAGGTTAGGCGTCGTGGGCGAACCTTTTTCCGTGACAGTGTAATAAACTCCTTCATTCTAGAGACGATGACTGCCTCGCTGTGGCACAATGCAGTCAGTTTGTCACGAAACGCTTTAAATGAAACGAGAACTTTACTATCGCTATCCATTTCATCAGCTTCCAACTCCTTGCCTGATGCATACGAAAGCAAGATGCGACACGAGGGAGCATCGATATAGTTCGCACCGTCCATACAAACAGTACCCAAAGCCGCAAAAAACTCCGCGAGAAGCCCTTCCTTAGCACCATAAAATGGAAACGCAGGACTGTCAAATACAGGTCGAAAAACTGTCTCTTCCACCTCAAGACCCTCTCGATTACCCTCCTCTAGATGCATTATGTGCAAGTTGCCTTCCTGCACAACACTCCGCCTACGCAGCATCGTTTCCTCGAACTGGCATATAAGGTTTAAATAATCGTAAAAGCCCTTTACTAACATTACACGACACGACACCTCAAAATCAGTAACTTTTACAATTTCTTCCTCAAGTACATCCTTTACACAATTTTTAATCTCCTCATCAGGCATGCTAAGCGATGCACGGCCACTTGGCACTGTTGACGTTGCTGCAGACCCATTGCCATACACATACTTGCGCTCAAGAGCCTCGATCAGTGCCTCCTCCTGGCCCCGGTACTTTTCAAGCTGNCATCCACACTACTCACCTTGTTGGGGGCGTAGGCCTCGTATATGGCAATAATCCGCGCACGATAGCTGTTATCGGCTCCCCTGCTGGGCGACCCGCACTCGCTTGGCACTGTTGACGTTGCTGCAGACCCATTGCCATACACATACTTGCGCTCAAGAGCCTCGATCAGTGCCTCCTCCTGGCCCCGGTACTTTTCAAGCTGCCCATCCACAGCAGAAAGCTTGTTAGGGGCATACTGCTCATAGATGGCAACGATGCGGCTGCGGTAGTCGGTCTTGCTCTCTCCGTTCGTCGCTGGCTCTGGTCCATACTTGGACACCAATGCCACAACCAGATCCTCTTCTTGGCCACGGTACTTTTCAAGCTGCGCATCCACACTACTCACCTTGTTGGGGGCGTAGGCCTCGTATATGGCAATAATCCGTGCACGATAGTCACATTCTTCGGTGATGCAACTTGCCGCGTCCTTGTCGTATTCTGGCTCGGGACCGTATTTCCTGACAAGAGCTTTAAAAAGGGGCTCTTCCTTGCCTTTGTATTTTTCTAGCTGTGCGTCGACAGAATGTACCTTTGAAGGAAGGTAAAACTCGTAAAAACTTATCAAGCGTCTTCGGTAGTCCATTGTAGATCCATCAGAAGAAGACATGCTGATTGGTTCTGGGCCATACTTATTCACCAGTGCATGAATAAATGCCTCCTCGGATCCTTCATATTTCTTTAGCTGCTCCCCAACTCTTGCTACCTTTTCTGGCGCGTAATATTCGTAAAATGTAATGAGGCGATTTCGGTAATCAGACATGGTCTGTTATTCGTTTCCCCACAACTTCATTCTGTTAAAATGACAAAATAAAATAAGAAATATCAAAAGAGATTTATATATATATATATATATATATATAGCAGATAAAGTAATTAAGAAATAAATTTAAGCACAACATATATTCATTTTTGTTTTCTTTAGCATGAAGACAAGCAGGTAAGGCCTTGCAATTAAAAAAAGTTATAACAGAACGTCTGTAGTCACTCACTGAATAAGCACCTGATGCCTATCTTGAGCGCGGACCCTTTCAATAAGTGTTTCTGTTGGTAGTGTTTGCTTTTCGATATCTGTGAAAGTACTCCACTCTTTTGCAGCATCGGAAAATGAAACATTCAAAAAAGATCTTAAAAATTCTCGCACAAAGATGTTGTAACTACTCGAGCGTCGTGGAGTCATTTCGTTAGCACGCTGTCTTCTCGCCTCACGCCTTAATCGCGCTATTTTTTGCGCTTGTTTTACTCTTCCCTCAACAACACCAGTAGGCCTGTCGGTTTGCATCGCGGAAACTTCATAACTGTGTCCCTCTCGCACGAGAAAACGACCCATCACATCCACAGCTGCTATGACGCGCGCGCCGGTAACCTCATCAGACGAAACAAGTACAGTGGAAGTGCCGAAGCGGCGCTTTGTGTCAATTGCCCCTGTCTTGCTACTGTATTTTACACCGTTCACATACACATTCATTTTTTTTTTTTGTTTGTTTGTTTTCTCCTCCCCTTACAGGCACAAGTCTCCTATTAGTAACCCTTATAAAACAAATGAATAAGAAAACTGAAAGGAAAAAGCAACAATAATACAAATTGATTACACTATCTAATGACGCTTCTTATGGAATTTTTTGAGTATTTCACAATGCAGTTTTAAAAGTTCGTGTACAAACTCTCTGCTTCAATCCTCTTCTCTCTCTCTCTCTCTCCAGCCTGTGGAATCATAACTATCTGCGAAGTGCCTCGAGTAGGTCTTCCTTCACCTCTGCACCTGCCTTCTGCAGGTAGACCACAAGCAGTGCCTTCTGCACCTTCGGCGTGGCTGATGAGGACAACTGCTTTCCCCTTTCACAAAGGCATCGCGCAATGCGGTCCCGCAACTCCCCGTGCTCCATATGTGGCAACAGCGCCGCCGCACAGTTCAGCTCATCCATTCGCTCCGCCTTCGCACACGACTCCTCCAGCAACTCCAGCACGACGGCCTGTGTCGCGAAGGCCACGTCGGCGGCGCTGCGGCAACAGTGAAAAAGTCGCGCGAGCAGCGGCACAGTGAAAGTTACGCGCCGCACAAGCGGTTCCGGTTCGCCCAGTGATCGCGCAAAGAGAAGCAATAGCGCACGATCGACCTCCGCGGGGTCTCCACGCGCGGCAATGTTCTCCAGCGCTGCGACAAGCGCTGCGAGATGTGTCGGCGCCACAGAGCGCCCCGCGCCACACTCCAACGAAAGCCTTTGCGTAAACAGTGCCAACGCCTCCAGTGGAAATGCAGATCCGTCAACAAAGCGCGCAACATCGCGTAGCGTAAACGCAACGGGTCGTGCATTGACATGTCGCAGCAAAGTCCTTCTCAGCGGATCGAGTGCTGTGCCGCAGGGGGCGGCGGCGCGCCACATGTCGTGTACGGCGAATGGCGAAACTTTGGACTCGCGCGTGATGGCCTCAGTGCAGCGCTGCAGTAGCGTGGCCGCCAGACGCGCTTCACCGCAAAGTGCCGAGTCACAGTTTCGGCAAATTTCACATAACGTCACAATTGCAGCGACGCACTCCGTTCCCGTTACATTTGCATCACAAGATGCGGGAAACTGCCTGACAAGCCCACACGCCGCTTCCATCATTTCGCTCTCCGCATGCCCACTGCCACTGCTACTGTCATTGCCATTGCGATCACTGAAGTTTGTGTTTGTGTTATTTGTGTTTTGTGGTGCCATGCGGTCCAGTGCAACAGCCACTGCTGCGGCTTGGCGTCCGCTGTACCGCTCCCACACCACATCTCGCCCCGTGTGTGCTCTGCGCAACAACTCCACCAAAACCTCACGTGATCGATGCATTGCATGATCGCCCACTTGCACTTGCGCCGTGGCGACTGCCATACATGCGATACTGAGCGCATCGATAGGGTCAAGTTCTTTTTGTCGCGCGGCGTCCAACAGTCGCGCACACATTTCTTCTCCCGCGCGGCACTTTGGCATTGCCGCCGCCACTTCTGCAATGCGCCGAAGCGTATGCACAGGCCAACGCGTGCGGCGGAGGAGTTCCCGCACGAGCAGTGGCGCACACTTCCGCTCCGCGAGGGGCCGCTGCAGCACGCGTACCAGCAGCGCGGTGAGCGCATCGGCGGAGAGTGTGTGCGCGGCGGCGAGCAGTTGCAGCTCGAGCGCCTCGTCACTGCGCAGTGCGCTGGAGGAGCCCGCGGCGGAGGGATTGCTTTGCAGCCGCACAAGCAGTTCCCGCTGCGCCTCCTCCGCACTCGCACTGCGGGGCGACGGAGAGAGAAACAACGCCTCCACCACAAGCGCACGGCTTGCGGGGGGAATGTCCTCGCACATTCGTGTGATTCGCCGACACGTGGCGCCCCAAAGCGTTGCGTGCGAGTCCGTGGCCCGCAGCGCCGCCACACACCACAGCAGTCGCGATGTCTCGCGCGGACTAAACTGCGCAAGGCGCGCCTGCGCGCAGAAGAGCATTGACTCCGTCATGTCGAGCGGCACCTGCGGGGCGGCGGCGGCGACGGCGTGGAGGGAGGCGAGGAGCGTTGGCGCCGGCCACTGCGCAATGCGCGCGGGCGACAGCCGCTCGTCGAGCGCGGCGAGGAGGTCGGCGAGGAGCGCCGGGGAGACGCCGCCGCGCCCGCGCCGCGCCACGCGCAGAACGTGCGCCGCCGCGTCGTCGCCGACGGCATCCGCCGGGGGGACGCGCGGGAGGAGCGCCGCGAGCCGCCGCACGCACTCGTTCGCGCAGCGCAGGAGCGGGGCGTCCGCGGCGTGGCTGGAGCTGGAGAGCGAAACAATGGACGCGCAGAGAGAACCGAGGCGCCGCGCCGCAGCACTGCTTGGCGCAAAGGAATCGCAAACGACTGCTCGATGGCACAATTCATGAAGAACACTACGGCCCACAAGGGACATTGTGGAGGAGCGGTACAATTTCGTATGCCTCTCTCTCCCAAATATGTATATACGTATATATGCTTATATATATATATATATATATGTTACTAATTTGTTTTATTTCAACAGCACGACTGAAGAATATAATGCTAAAGTTTGTGTTATTATTTGTATCTAAATTAAAGTACTCGAGCACACACTAAAACTGCATGAACAAAACGTACGCAGTTTTCCTACACAAACACACACACACAAAAAAAAAAAAAAAAAAAGTTTTTTTTTTTTTTTGCTTTTCCTCTTCGTCCTTCTTTGATAACTTCTACGAACCGAACAAATTACACAAAATAACAATAGGCGGAACACAAATCCAGAAAGAGTAGGGATAAAAATAAAAAAGAATGTTTATGTAAACAAATATTCAAGGAACAGCAACAAAGAGCACAAAATATATAAAAAAAAAAAACATAAAACCTCAAGCAGATGAAGGAGAGATGCATGTAGCCAATGCGTGTTAAACAATAACAATGGCGAAGTGTTGGGAGAATTCACAGTTTTACTGTCTTGCCTCGGAAGTGCAAACAAGCAAAAGAAAAGATTTATCGAATTCACTGGCAATACGACACACGAGTCACGAAGGACAAGATATAAAAAAACTGAACCATCAGAATATGAAGAAAGCGCAGACAAATATATATATATATATATATATATATATATAAACACATAAATATATATAAATATAGAACGGGGGGTATAGAATGGGGCGCATCAACACAAGACACAACAATTCATACACACACAATAGTAAACAAACAAACAAAACAAACGAACAAACAAAACAAAAAATAAATAAAACGCCTGTGTATTCATGCACCCCTTGTACACGAAATGAGTGCGTCCGACTCCTCCCGGTGCGCTGCGGGTGAGTTTTGCGCAAGCGTCACGCGTGGCCCAAGCGGAATCTCCCGCTGCAGCACCTGCATGTTTGTCTGATTCGACTTGGCCAGCCACCGCGAGGCCAACTCCCCCAGCGACAGACGCGTGAAGAGCCCGAGCGGGTACCGATACATACTGTTCGAGTAGAAAACGGCACTCGTGTCGCCGGGGAGCTCTCCGCCAACAACATAGAGCGCGCCGCGGGCCACAACGGCGGAGTGTCCGCTCCGCGCACTCGGCCGCGCCCGCCCGCACAAAAGTGTCGCATCGACCCACCGCGCCGCCCCACGACTCGCATCAATGTGCCAAAAGTCATCGTAGTACGCCTCCCCTTCCACATCACCGCCATAGATGTAGACATGTCCGGCAAGTACAGCCATCGCAGCGGAGTAGCGAGGCGATGGGTACGGGCCACACAATGGCATAACTTCTCTCCATGTGTCTGTGCAGAAGTTATAACAATAAAGTGAATTGCTGTACACAAAGGAACCGGTCCGTGCCATCGTATTCATGCGATATCCACCAAATATATAAAGATTGTCACCCTCAACCTGTGCGCTATGTCCTAGTAAAGGAAGAATCGGTTTGCCAAAAACGGCATTTGAGTGCAACACGTGCCACTGCTCTGTCTCCAAGTCAAGATACCAGAAATTCGTCGCCGTCATGTATGGCTCGCCCATGAGAACATACATACGATTACCGTACGTGTGGGCTGTGTGAAGCCGCCGCTCCCCCGGCCCATCCGGTACCTCTGGCGCATTGTGTAACAATGACCAATTAAAGGTCACAAGATTCAGTACAAGAACATCGGAGAAGAGATGAGGCATGAGCACATCTTGTCCACCGTAAACATACATCTTGTCTCCGTGAATCACTGCAGTATGACTAATACGTGGGGAGACAATGCTGCTATTCGTAGTGGCCTTGTACGTCCACGTGGATGTGTTCAGATCAAATATGTACACATCATTGTACGCGTAGTCTAATGCGCCACCCCCAAAGAGGAGAAGAAACTCGTCCTTGTAGTTTACAAGCGAGTGGCAGCAACCGTGCGGAGGCGCATCACCTTTCATCGTGACGCTGCTCCAACGATACGGCGTCATATCCCCTTGACACGTGCGCAATGAAATAGGCATGTTGTGCGGGGAGATTTGTAAAAAGGGTATAAAGTAAGTGTAAAAAGTTATTCGATTCCTCACTCACTGTCGCACTCACCCACAAACGCAAACACACACAAAGAGTGAGACAGAAAGAAAGGGGAGGGAAGGGAAGAGATAATTATTTTTCTGTTCTTTTTTTTTTTTTAATCTGTATATCTGCAAAATTTCTTGAAACTTTGTATACCTGACTCTACGGCAAGTATATATATATATATATATATATTACTTTTAATATGCAATTTGTTTTATCAGCAAGGCAAAAAAAAAAACGCGACGACTACAAAGAAACTATTTGAACGCCACGAGCAATGAGATGATCGTTCGACGGATCACCGCTAGTGCGAAAAGTAAATATATACTTCCTCGCGCTATCAGTGTTCAACGTGAAAACCAAAGTAATTTCCACACCTGCTGTAATATGACTGTCATCAATGCATTATATTCATTATATGTGTGTGTGTGTGCGTAAAGAAAAGAAAAAAAAAAAGAAAAAAAAAGTAGGCAATGTTACATATAGACACAGTAGAAAACAACAACAACAAAAAAGCATAAGTAGTTTTTCGCATATATATAAAAAAAAAAAATGCACACATTACCATGTGCATGCAATTTATCTTTAGATAGTGTGACAGATACCTTATAAACACAGGCACAAACACAGAGTGGCCTTCATGATCCCTTTGTCCTGAGACCCAATCAGGCGCGCTCGATCATTCGGCGCAGCTCGTACTCGTCCGCGGCGCCGCGCATGGCCCTGACCCAATCCGGCGCGCCCGGCGGGGGCTCCGCTGCGCGGAGCACTGCGCCGAACTTTGCGAGCGCCGCCACCACACACTCCTCGCCACTCTCTTCGCCACTCTCTTCGCCACTCTCTTCGCTTTCGCCAAAGGACCGCCGCTGCCGCGCGCACTCCACCGCGGCGGCGGCGAAGAGCGCGGCGAGGCCGCGGGGGTCGCAGTGGCCGTGCGCCCGCAGCCGCTCCCCGCCCTCCGCCACAAACCGCAGTCTGCGCCACGCGTCCCCACTCGCACAGTGCGCGGCGGGGACAGAAAGCGCACAGTGCAGCACGCGCAGCAGTCGCGCGCACTGCGGCGGCGCGGCGGAGAGTGTCTCGAGCACAAATGGCGCACAGCACTCGCGCCAGCCCCCCGCGCCGCTGCAGACCTCCCGCGACACAAATGCCTCGAGGGCGGTGGCGATCACCTCCGCCGCGTCCGCCGCGGGGAGCGCGGTGGCGAGGCGCCACGTTGCGCAAAAGTGCGATGGGTTCGAAAGAGTAAAGTCACGCAAAGCAATGGCGTACGTATTGCACGGCGCCCCGGAGCGGCAGGCGGCGCTTTGCCACACAGCAACGCGTTGCGCGGCGCGAAGACACACAGCTGCGCCAGGATCCACGTGCCGCAGCGCCTCCATCACGCGATACACATCGTTTGCATCATGCAGCGCACACGACAGAAGCTCTGCGCGTGGCACCGGATCAAACCCAACCACCACAGCAACACACGCGTGCGGCAGTGGGGCATTCGTTGTGTCGAGACATTCCGCAAGACGCGCAGCAAGTGCAGCGCGTGGTTCCGGCAGTGCACAGCGCTGCGTTGCGTCCCACAGTGCCGCGAGCGGTACAGTGTTCTGCAAAGGACTCCGCAGCGCAGCGAGCGCATCAGCAAGCGCCACGCAACAATCCCACGCCCCCGCCTCTGTCGCTGTGCAGAGAGCCGTTGCAATAGACTCCGCAAGGCGATCGCGGCACGACTTGTCCCATGCGTGACGAAAGCGATTGACCATCACAGGGAGCAGTGGGGCATGCGCGGCGGTTTGACGAATGCAAGTGTTGCACCACAAGTCGCAGACAGAAAGCGCACGCATCGCACAGAGATTGTCTTTGCCCGCAACGACTGCAGAGGCGGCCGCCACAGCTAAACATTGCACTCCGCAGGGATTCAGCCATTCATTATCATTCGTATGCCCTTCACCATTACCGCTACTGGATAGAGACATGTGCAGCAAGGTGTCCAGTCGCTCGTGCGTGACAAAGACGGCCACAGGCAATTCGTCAAACTGCACGGCGAATGCGTCTGGGCCACTGCTGTCTTCACTACCGTCGCACTGCAGTGCAAACTCTGCCGCGGCAGAGGCATCGGAAACAGTAAACGCCTCAAGACGCACACGCAGCGCCGCTCGACAGGCCTCCATAAATCCCCGCAACTGCGCAAGCGCCGCCGCCTTGCGCGCATTCCCCTCCGCCGTCTCCTCCGCCATCCGCGTGTAGTCCTCCACGTCGTCTGTTTCGTCCATTGGCGGCAGCGGGACTGGCGTGAGCCCTTGCGCCATCACCGACAGCCCCTCGCACGCCGCGAGCGCCGCCGCCGCCGCCGCCTCTGTCCCCGCGCCCACTCCCTCCGCGACTACTGCGCGGTGGAGCGCGGCGGCGCCGTGCGCGAGCGCGTCGTACAGTCCGTCCCCGGGCCCGCGCGCGGTGACGGCGGTCTCCACGCCGGCCTCGAGCGCCGCGGCGACGAGGCGGCACGCGGGCGCCCGCGCCCCCGCGCACTCCAGCGACTCCGCCGCCGCGAGGGCGCCGGTGAGGAGCGCCGCCGCCGCCGCGTCCACGCGCGTGACGTGCCGCAGCACCGCGGTGAGGAGCGCCGCCGCCGCCCCCGACAGTCCCTGCGCCGCCGCCGCGAGGGCGCCCCGCCAGCAGCGCGACGCGGGCAGCGCGGCCCAGAACCGCGGCGACGCGTCCTGCGGCGCAAGGACTGTCCCGCGCGCGGTGAACTCCGCCCCGCGCGCCACCGCGGCCCACTGCACCGCCGCGCAGTCCTCCGGCAGCGCCGCGAGCAGCACATCCGCCGCGCGCTGCATCCGCACGCGCTGCGCACTGCGCCGCACCGGCCCAATCGGCACGCGGCGGTCCGAGAGCACAGACATCACGGCATCCGCCAACCGCACGGTGAGCCACGCATCGCCGTGGGACACAGTCGCAAGCAGCGCGGCAGCGTCATCGCTGGAAAGCAGTAGAAGCACAGCCGCAGCGTGCAGGAGCTGTGATGTCGCCGCATCTGGCAGCGGGAACGGGAATGGGGCTGAGCCACGTATGATTGCAATGTAGTGGTGCAGCAGCGGCATTAAATCACTCGGACGCCCGTCGTTCAGTGGGCGGGCACAGGCCAACGTTACAGTGCGGAGGCAAAAATGTCGATTTAGAATCGCAGCGAGTAAAAGCAACGCGGAGGATGCCGCGCCGCTGTGGTACTCCGCAGCAACATTAGACAAAAAGCGCGGGAAAAGAGATGCTGGAGACACGTCAGATGTGTGAGACTCACGACACATGGCGTCCTGCAAAAACGCAGCGGCTTCGCTGGAGCCGTTCGCGATAAACGCTGTGGCGGCTGCCCTCAGGGCACTCGACTCGGAATCAATCATTTCCCCCTCACCACCACAGCAACAACAAAAAAAGTTATTACAATGCCCTCCACAGGAACAGAAAGGCTAAGAGAGATTAAGAAGAGTAGATCAAAGCAAGTAGAAAAGAGCAAATTAAAAAAAAAAAAAAAAGAAGTGGGGGAGGCTTCTGCAGAAAAACAGACACAGAAAAGGACAAATAAATGGATTTGGGAACAACAACCACAACCACAAAAAGTGAATACCAACAACAAAAGAAAAAAGCAAAAGGGAATGGCACAAGAGATGCACATCTCCAGTCGTGCACAATCTGTGAAACGCCCTTCATGGTGTTATTGCGCCGCCCTATGAGACACCTTGTTTCATTACCGCCTTGCGTTTGCTGTACACACTCTCAAGCACGGCGAGGCCGACGAGTTCGTCCACCGCCTCGAGCTCCTGCCGCCGCGCCGCCACGTCATCCGCGTAGCCGCGATCCGGCTCGTAATTCGGCCGAATGTCATTGGGGTAGAAGCGCTTAAACACAAAGGTGTGTGCAGCGAGGTAGCCGAGCACAACGAAGCCAATCGCGCTGTAGTACTCGCGTGTCTCAGCGCCCGCACGGCCCTCGGCATCACGGCGCTCCGCCTCTTCTTCCGCGCTCGCTGCGGCTTCGTACTCCCCGCGCTCCGTCAGCTTTCGCTTTCGGTACGCCAACTCATCGCGGCTCGTACGGTGCGTCAGCGGGTGGTCGGAAAGTGTGTTGCTGTGCATCATGTCCTCGTGCAGACTCTTCGGGGCGCGGCGAAGCGCAAAGATATCACTTGTCTTGCGCTCGAGCTCTGCCGACGGGGCACTCGACACTGCCGCTGCTTTGCACAGACGCGCGAAGGGTCGCCGCAGCATTATGATCAGAGCACTCTGTTAAATTGTGTGCGGCAGAAACCTCTGCCCTCTCTCGTCTTCAATATCTTTGCAACTCTCCTTCTCTCTCTCTTTATCCCTATCTCCTTCTCTGTCCTCAATGTTTATATATCCTCAATTGATGATAAGGGGCAAAAAAAAAAAAAAAAGTTTTTTTTTTTTATACGCAATCTTTGTGAATGGAAAAGGTATTGTAAGAATACAATCACGTGTTAGTCCACACGTTACTTCATTGTGTCATGAAACAGAAATGAGAGTGGCGAAAGCAACAGCAGTCACTGAAATAACACACACAATAAAAAAAAAGTAAAAACAGAAGGAAAAAAAAAAAAATGAGGGATGCCTCAAAGCATAAATGAACGGTCACATCAACGTTTAGCTTGTTTTTGTTTCTGTTTTGTTTGTTTTTTTGCGTGTGTGTGTGAAAACACAACTTTTCCATCGTCCTCGACCATCGTTTCCTTTGATTGCTTCACATTTTATCGTACTTTCATATTTCGCTACACTTTTGTCTGGTAAAGTTGCTTGAAAGTAGCATGTACGTTCGCCATAAACTCCTTTGGCGTACGACTGTTCAGCATTGTGTACTGTGGCACGCGCGACCAAAGTCCCGCACTCGCTCGATCGCTGTGCAGCACAACACCAAACGATGTAAGAAGAGAAGACATTTTCCCCGCCACGTCAGGCGCGCAGTCAATGTCCTTCAACGCCGAATAAACAACATGAATAAATTCATTGATTTGGTCCATCGTAGATTGCAGTTCGTCGATGGCTTTGTATACCTCCTCAAGTCGTTGGCTGTTCTCGCGCAAGGAGCGGAAGCTTTGACAGAGGCCGGGCATTCCAGCAGAGAGCTCGCGGAGCTCATGGACAATATGCGCGTGGCGTGCCCGTACATGACTGAAAAACTCCTCCAGCTCTGCGGTCACTGCCACTGCCTGTGCCGTGTGGTCCGCAACGGCAGCGCTCAGTGTGTCGTTTTCGGTGCAGTTCTCCATTTCCGCCTCTTCGTCCCGTTAGTTACCCCCCGACCCGCGCAGTGGAGTGCGAGCACCCCCTCCCACACACACTGGGCAGAGATAGTATGGAACGTATAGATAACAAAAATAAAAATAAAAAAGGATATACAAAAAAAGTAAATTATATCAGAATTCCTAAAAAAAAAAAAAAAACATTTTCAATATATATATATATATATATATATATATATATATTCGATTGCACATGGTTATGTTTGAGTCTTATAAACTCAAGCATTTCTATAGTAAATGTTTTCCTTTTACGTATCGCTATTTCTCTTCATCGCTTTTCCTTGTTTTTTTTTTTTTTTTGTGTCTGTATGGGGATTGGTTGATCCTGCCTTTTTTTATATTTTTCTCCTACTTTTTCTTTTTCCTTTTGCATACTTGCCTCTTCCTTTTCTTGTGCAAGCCATGCAAGAGCAATCCGACCAGGTTTTCCAAGTTCACATATCTACTTGGCGAGGAGATTCTGTACGAGGCTAATGACGAAAGGGATGACCATGTATACCCAGTACTTCTGCAGAAATGTTCGGTTGTCCTCTTCTTCCCCTTCTTTGTTTTCTTCATCACCCTCTGCGCGACTTGCTTGTTTCTCTTCCTTTTGAGATTTTCCAAACTTATCCAGCTGCTCATAATCCGGCGTTGTGAGAATCTGCGCGGGTTGTACTAATTCAATATTTACGCGCATACGCACCTGCGGAAAAAGCGAGAGAACGCTGATGTCACACTCATCGCCGTCAAGCATTTTTGCATGAAACGAGTTTGTCGTACTGGATGACTGCAGACCTATTATTGACGTCCCGGGCCCGACAGCAATACCAATGTTCTCCTTCAGCACAACGGCACGCGAGTCCACCGCATCAAAGCCGCGCACAAGCGAACAGGGCGTGATGGCGAGCGAAACTGCCCCCGCGCTCTCCGTCGCCCCGTCGGGCAATACTCGATACTGCACAAAGAGCGCCTCCTCCAGAGCACTCTTCACGGCACTCGTCAACTCCATGTCCTGCGACGGGACGTCCTTCAGCCGCGGGGGAAAGTCTCCTGAACGCCGCGTAATGGCAAAACGTGAAATGTCATTCCACGAGCCCGACGAGCCGATGCGACGCTGTAACACATAAGACTGCGACATGGACTTCTCGCCTTCAACAGTCGCGGCAAGGCAAGCCAACGCTAGCCAGCAGACAACAACGAGCCCACGCAAGACAGACATTTCTGAGGATGGGTGAAAAACTGTGCGCTTCACTATCGCCGCGCTCTTAGCTATTTAAGCAAATACTTTTAAAAGAGAAAACAAAAATATTAATAATTATAATTATAATAAAATACAATAAAAAGTGAAGCAGGTAAAATGAGAATAAAAAGCCTTTTAAATGAATATATATATATATATATATACATACTTAATGGAAACGAATTGAGTTGTTTGAGGCACTAAACAGATAATAAAGACCCCTCTCGAACAAATCTATAAAAAACAAAAAGTTATTTTATTTTAGTTTTTTATTATTCCCTTTACTGTATATTCGCGTTACTCATCTGGCGCACAGAGAAGGAGTGGGAACACCAGTGTCGCATCGCCGTGCACGCGCACCACCTCGCATCCCTCGCGCAGCGCTCCATTGCTCGAATCATCCACCAAACTGCACGCGCTCGGCGATCCATCCGCCTCAATCCCTGTGGTGACGCACACTACTGTATCCGCCCGCACATGTCGCAGCAGATGATGCTTTGGCAGCCCGCCGCCAAGTACAATGCACGTGACTCGCCCTTTTGTGCGCTTGCCGCCAAGCTGACGCAGTGCCACAACATCCGGCGCCGGATCTACAACAAGGCCTTTGCACGAGAAGTTGTAAAAGTAGATCATGTCCCCCATGGACCCGTCGGTGAGAGCGGGAGAAAAAATGGGAATGGCGCGGCGGTGGCACCAGTGCACAAGACTCGTCTCGCACGTGTCCGGTCGCGTGGTGGCGAGCGCAGCGCCCATTGCGTCAATGAGTGATGACGGCGTCGTTGTCTCCGCCTCCCACCGCGTATCCCGCTGCAGTTCGTGTGTGGCGCGCAGCACAGGCATAAAAAATTCCTCAAATTGACAATAGTTATCATTCGGAACGAGTAGATTGCCGATGCGGTTGATACCATTGCGACGAAGTTGGCGGCCGTCAAGGTTAAACTGTCCCATAACTGTAGGGCCAAGGCATTTGATCACGTCTTCCTCTATGCCTCCGGCGGTAGAGATAAAGGCGTCCACAAGCCGCTCACGACCAAGCATGGCAAAGGTATCACGCAAACCACTTGAGATCAAGTTGGAGGTGTAAGCAAGGAAAACAACGTCACCCTCGGAGCGATGATACAGCGCACGCTGAACAACTTCACGTGCACGGCCTAACTGTGTTGCCTGAAGCCCTACACGTGGGTACGAGAGGAGAACACGACGCTCTGCCTCTTCTGGCGAAAGAGAGACGAGTGCACTGTAATCTAGTGACTCCATTGTTGCTTTATCTACGCACGCATTTGCGCACATTCTGTATGATATTTGTGTGTGAAGAATTTATAAGCAGCAAAAAAAAAAAATAATAACTTTAAAAAGCGAAGTTCACTGCTTCCTCCTAGAGGCTAAAAAAAAAAAAATACATATATTTAATAAAAGAAGAAAAAACAAAAAAAAAAGTTGTTTTTTTTTTTTTTTTATTCTCTCCACTATTAAAAGTGTATGTAAGATGAAGGAAAAAAAAAAAAACCGAAAGCAAAGCAGTCCATATCGTTCTCTTTCTTCAACTTCTTCCTTTTAAATCAATACGATCTTTGTAGTAGCACGTTTAAATACCTGTTACGTGCACACATGTTTCATTCTCGTTCTTAAGACTTTTTATCGTCCATTATTATTTTTCTCGTTCGATTTATTCAAAATTTGTTAATATTATTATAGTTATTACCACCACTACATGTATATATATATATATATATATATATATATACACCTTGCAGGTCCTGAACAATATTATCCGCATCACAGTGAACATGAGTCTCTTCATAAGCTAATTCTGCAAATTAAGCATTTCAAACCATTGGCGCATTGCATCAGCAATAGCTCCTGGGAGCGTCTCGAGTTCGCGCACGATAAGATAGTACGCAAAAGGAAAGTCCTCCATGTACGGGCGGCGCACAACGCGGCCACCGTTGAACTCAATAACTTGCATGTCAAGTACAGAGTTGGACTGCACGCGATTCAGTCGTGCGTCACGCTCGGCCTTCAGCCGTCGCATTCGCTCCGCAACGGAAAGCCTCGCAAGATCTGACGCGGAGAGAGTGGCCGGTGCTGCCGTCGCCCCGTCCTTCGTTCCATCACCTTTATCGCCCGCTGCCTTTACGTCGAGAAGAACCAAGACTACAATCTGACGCTTCTCCTCTGCACGCAACAGCAAACGGCGAAGCTCCGCGCGGTCCTCAGTAATCTGTCCGTCACTAATGATAAACATAATTTGCTGTAGCTCCTGTGTTGTGGAGCGCGTTTGCCCCTGCATACGCTCACGTGCGTCATCGAGATACGTCAAAGAAGTCTCCAGTAAGTGCCGCATGCTCGTCGACTTCTGAGCGAATGTTACCTCACTGAACGCGCGTGGACCACTTTCGCCAGTAAAGGGTTCACCCATCTCGTGCAAAATGCGCGTTTCACGACCAAAACAGGCAAGTCCAAGTTCTCCCACTTCAAGTTGTCGCAGTGCCTCTGCGAGAAGCACTACTGCGCGGCACGACATGACGCCAGCATTATTAGCCTGCATGCTGAGTGAGTCATCAAGAGCAACTAATACTTGATATGCCCGCTTATTTGGTTTGGTGCGACGCAGCCAAATGCGATCCTTTTTAAACTGTGACGCAATGTATGGAATGATGCGCTTCATATTGAGTCGTTTCCCCGACTTGTAATCTCCCTGTAGTTTATCCGCAAGCGTTGGTGCGAGGATGAGTCGTAGTTGCTCACACAAATGATGCGAAAGTCCTTGCACGGCTCCCAGCTGCTCCTGCCAGAGCTGCCGTCCCCGTATGGTACGCTCATCCGCGTTCGCATCAGCTTCGTTCTCGCTCGCACCGCCTTCGTCGCTTTCCTCATCCTCACTTGGAGATGCATCATTCCGCGAGGAAGCCTTGACCCGGTGTCGGCTTGTCGGTCCTTTCGTCTCGTCCTCTTCATTTTCGTTATCCTCTTCTTCTTGATGAATGGTGGTGTCTTCTTGCATGCGTCGACGGCGACGGCGTTCCATCCCCTCGTCGGACTCCTTTTCCTCGTCGTCAGCGCTCTCCTGGGTCTCCTCGGCACAGGGAACCTTTTCCGGCAGCGTGGACTCCGCCACAGTAGGGAGCGGTTCATCCGTCGCGGCCATTCCCTCGCGCTCGCCCTCCTCGTCAAACTCAAACTCCTCAATCGGCGCCTCGTCCTCGTCGCCCTTGTTGTCCTCTTCGCGGTCGCCACGTTTCTCCGCCCCCTCGTCGCGGCGCTGATTCTTCACATTCACGTGGCGATTGAGATTGAGCTGCTGCACACGTCGATCGTGGCGCTGAAGTGCATCTTTAATCGCGCGGTACGGATTGTGCGCGGCGGCCCTCTGTTCCTGCGCGGCATCGCTGCGCGCACTGGGGTCTTCGCTCTGCTGTGGGCGCCAACTCTGTCCCGCGTCATCGGGCCGCTGCTCCTCGCCCGGCTGCTGCTGCTCCTCCTCCACGTCCGCCTGGCGTCGCTGCTGCTGTTTCTGCTGCTCTCGCTCGTCCCCGGCGTTATCGCGCTCCGTCGCCTCCTCCCCGGTGTGCTCGTCCTGCCGGCCGCCGTGGCGGACATTTTCGTCAGGCGCACAGCTCGCATTGCTTTCCGCATCACCGTCTTCCTCGTCACGGCGCTCCGACGCGTCGCGCTCGGCGTCCGTCTCTTCTCCGTCGGCACGGCTTTCGTCGGCGCTCGACGCGGGATCTTGATCCTTCTCATTCAAAGGGTTCTCCCGGTCCTCTGGTACGTTCTCATCGGCTTCGTTGCTATCCGCATCGCTCCCACTTGCGCTTTCACTATCACCGCTATTGTCGCGTTCGTTGTCTGTTTCGTCGTCTTCCATTTGCCCATCAGCATCGCCTACGAGATCATGATCCTCTTCGTTACCAAGCTCTCGCTCTTCACGATCGCGAATGGCCTCTTCACGGTTTTCAAAATTGCCCGTCTCCTCTTGATTGCTGAGCATTTCGTCCTCTGGCACCTCCTCCGCACCACCGGCACCTTGGTCATCGTCCTCTTCACTACGCATATCTTGGCCATCATCTGTGTGGTCACGGCGCATCTTTTTGCGCTCCCGCACATCGTCATCGCCATCAACACTGCCCATTTCCTTTTCAGATTCATCCTCACTTCCGTCTTCGTCGTTTTCGTTATCGCTCTCCTCACGGCGCTCTTTCTGTCCTTTGAAATCTGTCTCCACGTCCGCCGCATTGTCTTCACCACTTCCTTCATCTTCCTTGTCATCTTTATCATCTTGTTCCTCTTTGTCCTTCATATTCATCAGCTGATCTTCATTCTCGATCTCGTCAGTGACATCTTTCATGCCCTTTCCATCGTCCATTCCAGTGCCGTCCTGTGGAGCACCGTCGCCTTTACCATCCTCCTTGTTTTCATCATCATCATCCTCGTCCTCTGACTTGCAAAACCCCTTCTTGATCAGCACGCACAGAAGCCTCGACAGAACGAGACCCATGTGTAATTGAACTTCAAGGGCCTCCAGAGTGACGCTTAGTATTGCGTCGATACGCTCCAGTGCGAGACCGAGGCGCGCCACAATTTTGCTTCGCGTCGCAGAAACCATACGTCTTTCTTTAATAGTACTGTGCAAGACATCGTGCACGCGGGGCCCCATAACCTCTACATTGCCAACGAGCGCACGTACCGCTGTTTCGTAACGCTTATATACTTCTACACTCTTCTTGTCTTCCGTTGTGAGAATGGTAATGGCATCATCAACCCAGACAGCGTCAAACTTGTCAAGTAGCGCATAAAGCTCACGTTCCCACTCCGTCTTTGCCACAGCCTCCAACCGCGGCCGCTTTACCTCCCCCTCGCTACCTCCGTCAGCAGTGTATTGGCCTTCTACCACGCTGTGCGCACCTGTTGTACTACCATTAGCATTCGCATTAGCCGCAACGGCAGCAGCTGCAGCACTGCCAAGCGCAACAGCCGTTTTCGCGGCAGCCGCAGCAATGCAATTGGCACTTGTGGCGCTCAGTCGACCGCATACCCCTTGCAAGCGCAGTAGGAGCGCCACGCCCCGTTCAAGCAACGCATCCGCTACTGGAACCATTGCCCGACGTGACCCCTCGCAGGAAAGGCATAATCGCCAAAGCTCCTCAGTACCTGTACTGAGCTCGAGAAGTAAAGGCGCAACGATGGCGTCCTCCACAATCTGCTCCTGTTGCATCCACCGTGTGTTGTGAATGAGGCATTGCAGCTGTACACAGGCATCGCCAAAGGCGTGAAGCGTATCCCCTGCATCGTGTACAACACACAACTCACACGCTTCTGTTCCCTCACGCAAAAGTAGAATATCTTGTCGCAATTCAAGCAAAGGCGCCACGAGAGCTGCCTGGTCGACAGCGAGAGCGAAAAGCCCCTCAGCCGCCCCAGTGCCGCGAGAGATCTGTGCGGCACTCAGGTCCTTGTGCGGTTGACGCTCCGCGTCTCGCATCCGTTGCAGCCAACGCGCGCAGCGATAGAGTTCCGCCGAAGTCGCCGTAACCTTCGCAGCCGAAGTGTGGTGACCGTGCACAGCGCGGCATGCAAGAAGCGAACCAGTGGAAGCAAAAAGTTCCTCCCACGATGGAACTTGAGTCTCGTGGGTGTGCGGGACACCATTTTCGCCAAGGACTGTAAAAAGAGTCTTCAGAGCACGAATTTTTTGACTCTGTGGAACTTTGGGCGCTTGCAACGCCTCCACACGAGCAATAATTTCCTCAGCAGACTCGCGAAGAAATAAGATGCCATCTGAAAGGTCGCTATTGCACCAAGCATTGGAAAGCTCTTCTTCACAGCTTCCGGGTGCGTCACTTGGAGTCAACGGCTCAACTGCGACGTGCTTACCTGAACGTCTTCTTTTAGTGCGTCCCTGTACTATCGTCTCCGGCACATTTGTATTTTTAGCATCACCACTGGGTTTCGAGGACTCCTTTGTCCGCTTTTTCTTTCCTTTACGCTCTTCCTGCTTCACGACGCACACTTGAAATCCCATAGCGGGGTCATCCTCATATTTTTTCTCTTCCGCAGTTACGGTAGAAAGGATTGGTGTGTTCAGTATGTCCTCCAGCTCCGCAAGCGCACGGCCCATTTTTAAGTGTGACTTCTCTGCCGTGGCACGTACTGCGTAATATGTCGCGTCTTCCCATCGCATGATGCGCACAAAGGCATTCATGTCTTCTTCCAACGGCAAAAGCGCCTCACGCAGCTTAGTGGATATCAAGTCCGAAAACTGTGAAAAAAAGTCAGTAATGTGCATTGCTGCATTGGCAAGCGGTGAAGGAGACTTAAAGTCTGAAGTGGCAAGAAGTTGCATGCCATAAGCCTTTAAAATGCGTAACCGAACGTTAAAGTCGCCATAGTTAGCACCCCACATAAATTGCATACAATAATGAAAAAACTCAGCGCAGCGATCAACCATTGATTCAATAGGAATCTGTTCTCCACCATTAATAAGATCATAGATACGGAACCACTGCATACCAGCCCTTAATTCACACTCATCGCGTTTTGCAGTAAACACATGTGACCAGCAATGCAATTCGAGCCGTCTCCAGCGTAGTACAAAAGATGAAAGCTCATTCATATGCGTAAGAATCGATGTCTCGCGTGACGCATTGCGCTCCCATTCATAACACTCTCGAAGTAATATCTCACATCCAGTCATAACTTTCATTAATGGGGTCGTTAGCGCCGGAAGTTCCGCAATGCGCGACGCGACGCGCGCACATCGCTGAAGGGATGGTGTTTCGGGATAGAGCTCAATTAACTTATCCACAGCCTGTGACAAGCGTTGAAGCACTAAACTAAACCTTCGCAGCTCTGAAGGTGCTGGATCCATAAATACATTGAATCCCGCCGCGCGCATAGCCTCAAGAGAGGTTTCCGTATCGGATAACTCCCGACGTAGTAGGGCTGCACGTGCTGTAAATCCTCCAAGCAGTAACTGTTCATCCGCACGCACTAACTCGTTCAATTGGCCTTCCTTTCGTATAGCACGGTGCATTTCTGCTGAAAGAACATCAAATCGAGACTTGAACGCCCGTAGTGCGCAGTCACCATCAAAGACAGTAGGGTCCTCAAGTGCAAGAATTCGGGAGAAGAATGTATAGTGTGCACTTAAAAGATGGCGAACACAACGTGCACCATGTGGACCAGTTAACAGATGGCGTGTGTGTCTTCCAGCACGGTCTTCTCTCCCAACCCCTGTTTTATCATGTTTAGTGCCTTTCTCGTTGGAATCATCAATGGTATCGTCCTCAGCACCGTCTCGAGTCAGTATAAATTCCTCTTCGTAGCTAGGGAAAAGTTCCTTAAGCGCACGTAAGTGGCGCTCATCATCACCTTCAATGACAAGAGCTTTTTCCGCGTATTGGACAGCCATTTCTCCCTCACGGCGCTCCCGCTCTTCAAGTTCCTCAACGGTTCTGTACAAATCACGATATTGGGTAAAAATTCTCTCAACAAACTCGCGTTGCAGGAACCGCGCCGGTGTGCACTGCATAAGCATCAGACACGAGTCTAAATACGTGAGACGCTGCTGCAGTACATCTTTGCGTATTTCAGGAAGCGCAGGCGAAGTGATAGTGAGAAAGGGGTACTGCATCATGCGGGCCATTTCTGCAACGTCCAAAAGGCCATTGTATTTTTTCAACTTAGGTGCTGAAAGAAGACTGCTTACATGTGCAGCAAGTGCGGTAAATAAAGCAGGCTCTGCAACTGTGAGTGTAACATCCTCGTATCCTCCGTAGCGCTCAAGAACATCACTCATTTGCTGAAACAGTAACTCGGCCCACGTTCGCCGCGCAATCATAACGTCCGGTCCTGAGTTGGACATCACCACCTCAAGACGCTCATCTGTAAGAAGAGTTCGAGAAGTGTGGTGTAGTACGCTAACGAGCTGAGCAAACTTTTCCCCAGAAGGATCAGGTCGTGCAACACTCTTTTGCGTTGCCTTAGTGAGCAAAATTTTCTCGTCCTCCTGTAATTCTTGCAGGAGACGACATGGTGCACCGCCTCCTTTCCGCATCGCAAGTGTTGCAGACCAAAGAAAACCCTCCATCTGACGCGAGAGAGATTCGAGCTCTGCAGCCGCCACAGACTGCTTCACAGCCCACTTATACATGGGATCAATCGGCGACTTGGGAAGCACCACTCGGGACTTCATGGCACCAGCAATTGCCACTCGGCGCAGTGAATCCGTACATCCATAATCCCCATCAACAACAAGCATTTCAAGGGCATTGCGTTGGGCATCAAATACCGGGTCTTTTGAAGCAATCCATTGTCGGGTGACATCTAATGGACAATCATGCAAGTGCGAATGACCCGGTTCTTCAGAACTCGACTCAAATTCGTCTATGAGCTCTTTCAAGGCATTCTGTTCCCATACTTCAAAAGGGTTTACCTTCGAGACAGGGACCACACGGCAAAAGTTCGACAGTGCTGCAAGTGACTTCACATGACAATCCTGCGCAGAACCAATCGATGCAATCGAAACAGCAGCGGCGTACCCAAGGGCCTCGTGAGCAGAGTTAGCCCACGCCCCATTAAGGACAAGTCTGCCGCTATTCAACCCGTGTCGTACCAAGAATCGTGTAGTAATTACCGGTATGATGGCACCTAAAACACTCTCAAAAGAACCCTCCTTTGGTGTGATGGAGAGCAAGTCTCTCCATAGAGCCGTCTCAATATCCGATACAACATTAAGTTGTGAGCAGTAAAGTTCAATAAAGTGCCGTACATCGCTTAAAAAAGAACGGAACGCAGACACAGATTCTCCACGACAAACCCGCTGCAGTGACATCACCAATGCAAATTCTGCACGGAATACAGCTGTGTTCCAAAGGGATCGAACAAGTTTCTCATATGGTGTTGAAGACGCGGCAGCAGCAGTGGTGGCTTTGCTCCACGCCACAAGCGCGGCACGCTCATCTGGAGTTGTGATATGTGGTCGAACGTGATGTCTACGCCTCTGTGAAGTCACAACAAGCGGGTACGGTAAATCTAGGTATCGTTGTAATACAGCAAAAAACTCCTCAACTGCAGTAAGATATGCGGTAGCATCTAGACCGGATGCTTTTTTGCCAATAGATCGGAATAACGTAAAGATGGTCACCAAAGGAACAAAATTATCTGCACTGAGGTGGAAGTTCCCTGAAAGCAGCTTTACCAACGGGAGCAAATAGCGACAGAATCTCTGCATCAGTTTCGGTGAGCTAATCGAATTCGCCAAGTCATACAGAGCAACAAGCAAGTGTTGAAACGCCTTGTTAAGAGGAGGAGATTCAGAGATAATTATGCGAGAAGCTCTCTGAATGTATCGCAATGTTGACGCGTGGGGGCCCAATGCAAGAGACGCGGGACACCAAATCTCCTCTATACTACCATAAGAGGCAATTAGCTTCAACGCCAAAGCTATATCCTCCTCGTCTAGTAGCGATACCAAGGTAGTAGAAAGGAATTCACGTCGCGCATCTGCCAAGGTATGCGCAGGAAGCATTGTGTCTGCATGCTGGCCTAGAACAAAAAACAGTACCAAGCTCTGTGGAGAAATATTACCTAGCATTTCTCTTCCATTTCTTGCGGCAGTACTCAATGCAAGTCCATTGCGCAAAACATGAATGCGAACAAGTGCACACGCTATGCCATGCTCATCATTAAGTCGTGTCGCATTCACAAGGTCATTGATGGACGGCTGAAGCTCTTTGTTTGGCGTGGTTGCAGTACTCAATATGTCCTCAAGCGCCTCAAGGAGTGTTTCCTTGTGAACAACCCACTGACCTGAACGATTATGTATGTACTTGTGCAAAATAGCCATTCGTAGGTCATCTGTCGTTCCACTGCCATCATTCTTTAGCATGGAAGACGTCTTCAAGAGCGTAAATATGTTAGGAGCACCAGAAGACAGTGCGTCAGAGAGTTGTGCAGACATTGTAGCAGTGGCATCCGCGTGAAAGCCACCAACAAGGAACTCACGATGGTACTGTGAAAGTACAAAGTGTAATTTGGCATCAACACATGGCGAGACTGCACCTGTGAGGGCGACACTCTCAAGAGATGGAATAGGGATAGGATTAATGTAAATTTCCACAGCTCGGTTTCGCATAGCTCGAGAGATTTCACCGTATTTAGGATCAAGAGTAGCAAAAAGACGGAAATTGGGGTGAGGCCGTACTACACGCACATGGCCATCAACAAGACCCTGCTCATTAACATAAAGCACACCGTTCGGTTCAACAAGAGGGTTAAGACGGTCCAGTACACTCGCATTGCAGTAATTCACATTGTCAAGAACCAGCCAATCACCAGCAAGAATAGCTTCAAGAATAACTGAGTCTCTCCATTCAAATTGCCCTTGTTTACCTTCTACTTGATCAAAACCACCTAAAAGGTCTACCGTATCGCAGCTTGCGTTCATTGAGAAGGTTACCACACGCGCACCAACAAGTTCGGCAGCAGTGCGAATAGAATATGTTTTACCAGCACCACTAGGTCCAACAAGGAGACAAAATAGATTTTGTTCTGCACAGAGAAGCAGAGAACGCAATTGTGGCGCCTGTGAGGGAAGCAGTGCTGATTTCACAGCGGAAGAAGTCACCGGATATTGAAGACGTCGCGCAAGAAACTCATGACCAAAGTAAACAGCATCGCCAACAACAAGAAGTTCTGCTTGATCATCGGTATCCAATTCATATCTTTCACCCTGAGTGTTCTCAAAGAAACGATCTATCAGCTTTGACACTTCTTTACGATCTACATCAGTGCGCATGCGTAGTGTAAAAAGGGTCTCTGCGTATTTAGTAAGCATATGGTGTGCTTCATACACCTCCATTAATTTTACCCATCGAAGGATATCACGTAAATTAAACTCCCATGGGCTTCCACGCATACCGTATGCACGACGCACCATTACATCACGATGCAGTTCATTAACAAAATTAACCATTTTTTCCAATACAATAGGATCAAAGTTAGGACATATTGCTTTTACAATACACATTAAATCCACCATCTCAAAGGGGTCAATTCGTACCTTTGTAAAGCGGTTCAAAAAGCTTCGAGGAAGACCCTTTCGTCCACCACCCTCCATCAAAGGATTCTGGCACGCGAATACACGAAAATCCTCTGCAGCTTGAAATTCCTCACCCAGTTCAGGAATAAACACGGAAGCGCGATGATCCAACAAGGCATTAAGTCCTTCAAGTACAGATTGGCTGGCAAGATTAAGTTCATCAAGAATAACCCACCATCCATTTTTAAGGGCTTGCAAAAGCACACCATCTGACCAAGCGAAGTTTATCCCAATCGCTTCATCTTCCCCAGGACAGGGTAAATACGTACCAAAAAGATCCATGATATCTGTCTGCTCACTCAAATTTATTCGAACAACCCTTTTTTCAAGGGCACACCCAAGAGCCTCAACAATACTGGTTTTTCCCACACCAGGACTTCCTTCTAATAGGATAGCCTTACGCATGATGCTTGCCCGAGCCAGTTTTGAAAGATTGCGAGACGTAGAAGGAGCACCAAAAAAAAAGTTCTTTTCCATCTCCGATGGTAATTTGGGTTCGCTCATAGTATCGAACAAATTCCAAAAAGGTATTTGAAGGCATTTTTCATCCACGCCACTGACTTCTTTAGCCATAGAAAGACATGTTTCTCGTAATCCTCGAGTTATCAAATCAATTTGTCCCGTTCCGACACCGAGGCCATCAAGAATTACACAATCTAGCCCATGCATAAAAGCAATCCCATCATCACAATGTTCATTAGCAGCATTCATAAAAGATACCCACCCAATAATATCGCGAATACTAATGTGCTGTGTCATTCCAGAAATAGCAGTCGTCTTACCTGCATGGCACAACAACGAAGCCATTCGTTTGGCCCACGGTTCAAGTCGAGACACCAGACGCTTGGTTAAAATAAGAGTTACTTCTTCTTCGTCAGTTGTAGGGCGAACATAAATCTCTGTGAAGCGATTTCGAAGTGCGGGAGACAACTCTTTCTTACCAAAATCACCGCCAGGATTCATCGTTGCCAGAATCCGAAAATCGTCGTGAGCGACTACGACATCTGCACTACTCTTTTCAGCAAGTGTAACAGAACGGGAAGGTTCCAATACACTATTGAGTCTCTCCAAAACACTATCTTCGGACAAGGAAATCTCGTCAAGAACAAAAATGCTACCATGTAGCATGCACTCAACAAGAGACCCATTACGCCATTCAAACAACACACCACTTCGTTGATCAGGTGGCACAGGGCGCAAACTTCCAAGAAAATCAGCGGCTTCCGTGTGCTGATGACAATTGAGGATCCTTAAGCTTTGCTTTAGAAGTTTAGCCCAAATTTCACAAACTGTCGTCTTACTGCTTCCTGTCTCACCAACAAGCAGGACAGGTTCTTTATGATAAAGACAAATGCCAACTACAGTAAAAAGACGTCGCATAGATTCCGTCCAAACAATATTAAGTTCATCGATAATACCAGATCCCAATAAATCATAATGAAGAGCCACGTATGGCCAATGTTGAGGTGAGTAGACCTCACTCTCATTTATCTCAGCCTTGGTAATAGACTCAATAACATCTTTAACAATTTGACGTTCCTCAGACTTTCTACACCGCTCCGCCAAAAGGAGAAAACCGTGCTCTGCCATTTCCTGATACGTACCCGGCTTTCGTTCGGCCCATCGAAATAAATCTCGGGGAGTTATAAACCCGTGTCTTCCGGCAAAAACTTGAGAAGCTTGACGTCTTTGCTGAAGTGAGACCATAATCTCAACCATCTTTTCCGCAAAACTAGAGCTTAGAAAATAGCGTTGACATAAAATCGTGCAAAGCTCATTTGTTGGAATATCATCCACTGTAATTTCAAGAAAACGATTACGAAAAGCTCTTGAAAGCATCTTTCGACCACCATATATTCCTGCAGGATTTTGTGTTGCAAAAATACGAAGATGTGGATGTGGTTTAACAACCTCTTGCGTATCAGGTATATAAAGTTCACGATTATCATCCAAAAGGCGGTTAAGAGCCTCAAGAACATCTGTCGGGGCAAGATTAAGTTCATCAAGAACAACCCAGTAACCTTTACGTACAGCATCCACAAGAATACCATCGACAAACCGAAGCTTTCCACGCTCATCTGAAACGTAATGACCAACATATTCCTGGATCTCTGTACTTTCGTGATTGTTGATTCTCACAAACGCGTGCCCCGTAAGTTCAGCAAGGTATTTCACCATGGAACTCTTACCTGAAGACGTTGGTCCTTCCAGCAGAACAGGTCTTTCAGCAAAAGCTGCCCTTGCAATATTCAGTAAATGGCCTCGAACACTTGGTGTCAAAATAAAAGATTCATCCATTATAGGCTGATTAGAACCCATAGGTAACCAGATGTGTTCATATGCTACATGCTTTGCACCACTGGGAGAGCGTGGTAGGGTCGGGCGAGGAGGCTGTTTACCATTAAAAACATTCTTAATTATTAATTGTTCTACCATGCTGTGAAACTGCCGTTGAAGAGTACTGGCGAACCCCAGCATTAAACCATCAAATAATGCCAAGAAAAACCCATATTCTGAAGTTGCCTTTCTCACGTATGACAGGGCACGTGTTAACGTCCTCAAACTAAAGGATGGCGGTCTCGTTTCTCCTTTTAAAGAACAAAGTGTAGACTTGGCTTCTCCAACACATTCCAAGAAGAAGCTTGTGACTTCCTCAGTTCTAGAATCAGGTGATAAATGACCAATATACTCGTTAACAACAATATTAATATCGTTGCGATCAAAAGGTTCACTAACATAAAATTCTGTAAATTTGGAACGCAGCGATGGAGGAAGATCCTTCTTTCCAACATCTGTAGGTGGATTCATGTTTGCGAAAACATGAAAATTCTTATGCCGTTTTATGGGTTCAGAATTGTCCTTATCAGTTAAAAATAAACTATCATCATCTCCGAGCACAGAAGAAACTCTCTCAAGAATTTCTGTTGAAGCCAGATTCAGTTCGTCTAAAAGAATCCAAGAGCCCTCTCGCCACGCTTTTGCCAATGATCCTTCCTCAAAGTGAAATGCAAATGTGGTTGCTGTTTTTTCTAAAGTGTCAAAAAGGCCACTTGCCTCAGATTCAAGAGAAATCCATTCAAGCTCCAACTCTTCAGAAAAAGCCTGACGCTGTTTTTTTATTTTAAATGTTTGGCATCCTTTTAATATCTGTTTTACTACAGTCAACCACGTAGAATTTCGCACAGCTGTCTGAAGTTTATCTAAAAATTGAACATTGCGCTCTGCATTAAACGATTGGGAAAACAATTCTACAAAAGTTCGATAAGCACTTCTTACCGAGACACCAACATCAAGAGGTTTCCATCCACCTATGAAGTCACTTAAATCGCTTTGTTGATTGAGATTATGAACAATTAATTTTTGCCCTATCTGATCGGCGAGATATTGCACAATAAATGTCTTTCCTACCCCAGTTTCACCCGTCAAAAGAACATTCTCTTTTGTATCGACGGCAACGGCTAACCGCTCTAGAAGAGACATCGCATGTTTTGTGGCAGCAAACGCAATACGACTCTCGCGATAAACAGAGACATTGGAAAACAGAGGCAATGTTACCCGTCCAATGGTGTAGTATTCTTTTGCCAACATCTGGATTGGTTTATTTTCCTTAATGAGAGCCTCCGCGGTGTTTAATTGTACCCCAAGGGCCGAAGCTAAACATTCCATTGCATAATTGCGTTCTGCTCCATCCGGGTAACCCGCTAAGACACAATCAAAGGCTTCGCGAAACATTAACTCTCGCACAGTTGACGACAAAAACCCATCACACGAGCTTTGACAAGACAATCGCTTACTCACCCTCACACACCACTTGAGCAAACGTCGCAATGTTATCAATCGAGTGTTACTTCGTGATGATACCATCGTGGCCAAGTTTTGAACAATTGATGGTTCAATAGAAAACAACGAGGTGGCAATAGTGCACATCTCATCTATAGGCAAGTTAACCATCAAGACCGTCGCCCAAAGCTCCGCAAAAGGAACAGAACTGCTTTTGCGGGTAGTAAGCACATCTCCCACAGAACGCAATTGTTGGGTTGCCAATATCTTAAAGTTTGAATGAGCATCAATGCGTTTGTTTTTATCAGGTAAGAAAAGTGTAGACTCTTCAAGGAGTGAAAGTAAAACTGAAAAAACATCAAATGAAGCCAGATCAATGTCCTCCATTAATATCCAAAAACCATTTTCAACTGCTAATGTAAGTGGTCCTGGAATCCATTCGAAAGATCCAGGGACATCTGTTGCAGAAAAATTTCCCAGGAGATCCTTGCTATCAAAGGAATCGTCCACATTTATCTGAATCATTGTACTCTTGGTACCACATTCTTCTGCCAGTGCATGCGCAAAGAAACTCTTTCCACACCCCACTTCTCCTTGTATGAGTACAGCACGAGAAGAATTTACCGCTACCCTTAAATTATTCAAGTTGCGTTCACAGGTTGGTGTCACTATCATCGCCTTTGACAGTTTAAAAAAAAAAAAAAGATAAACAGTAAGCATCATATAAGAACAAAAAAGAAAAATAAGGCGTTTGTAAAAGCGATAAAGAGAATATAGTACGAAAAAAAAAAAATACAACACCACGTCCTCGAGGACGTTCAAAACAATTTCTTTGATAAAACCTTCATTTTGCTCGCACATGCACGCACACACACAAACGTAGAGAAAATAACAAAAAATACACTATGCAAATAGGATAAGTTACTACTGTAATGGCTGTATGTGTCAAAAAAAAAAAAAAGCAAATTAACAAAAATCTCCCCTTTATCAAGCAAAAGTGAATGGTTTAAGGAGCATTCTTCCCTCGACTTCGAACAGACTGAAGTCGACTATAAGCTGAGCTGGATAGCTTCTTTTCCTTACCTTTGGGCTGACACTCTAGATAAGACGATTGTACATGCTTTTTAAGATATCGAGAAGGCCAACAACGCAAGTTATCCGTCCTTATCTTCTTTCGGTTTACAGAAAAGCGATAATAAGGTAGCTGGAGTTCTGAATTCAAAAGAAAAGCAATATCACGTGCCAGGTCTTCATCTTCAGTTGACATACGACTCAAAACTTCATGAATAATACTTTTTGGAATAGTGACACCAGCTGCCAATACATTTTCAAATACCTGCCACAAAACGTGTGAAGATAATTTGCACTTCATAACACTATATACCATCTCCTCTACTGCAAAATGCCCTTTAGATGACAAATATACAGTATCTATGATACCCACCATCTCATCTTGATTTACATCCCTTCTTCCTATATTAGCGGGCGTCACTGATATGGAAATTTCTTTCTGTTTCTGATCTTGTTCACCAGTTCCCGGTTTAAATATCTTTACTCTATTAAATTCGCTAAAAGGGGTTATACAACCACATTCAGTAGACTTTGAAATGGTCTCCATTGGTGTTGTGCACACCTTCAATTGTGGTAATCTACCTTCTGAATAAGGTGAAATATTGGGGTATTTCTTTTGAAAAGTACCCAAAGTGGGTGTATTACCTGTTTTCAAAGGTGTCCTATAGGGGGCTAGTAACAAAGAACTACTCATTGCATGTCCTGAGAAGTCGTCAAATCGTGGTGACAACGAAAGTCCATTAGCGTCATAACCTTCCATAAAACCAACCGCAGAAATCACAATATCAATCAATCTTTTTCCAGGTGCATGGGACGCCAGTAGGACAGACACCGCGGCGTACTTGAGGCGCAAGAGTGAATCTTGGCCACTGCTATAGAGACATCTTTTTGCCATAAAAATCCCTGTCAAAAGCTGTTCTTCTCTAACCCCCCGCCCCCTGTAGTTTTCTGCACAACCTATGAAGAAAACAAAATGGATGAGAAACAAAACTCTTTGGGCCACGAGGGAGTAAGTAGGGCAAACACACACAAAAAAAAAAATACGGATATTGGTCTTAGCATAATAGAAGATCAACGTATTTTTTAAGATAAGGAAAATAAGAATTCAAAGGAAGAGAAATAATTGTAGAAAAACGATCCCCAACGAAAAAATTCCACTTTCACTACCCGATAAATACTGTACCAACAAAAAACACAGAGCAAGCGAAGCCACATCATGGCTTATGTTATCACTGGGGCTCCGGTCTACACGCTGCACCCATACCAGCAAGCAATAAAAAAGTATATACACATATGGGGACAAAAAACAACGCAACAATAAAATAAAATCGAGAAAAGGGGGACTTGCGGCGCGGAAAGCGCCATGGAATGAGCAGATGAGGTGCTTGATAGGGACGCACACTCTCTGGGGCCATCACCTTTCTTTATTCTCTCATAGACTTGGATAAGGTTCGCGTTGTGCCAACGAAATATGGGGGACATTTTGGCAAAATCAAGTTTCGCTTTGCGTCCCATAATTCCTCCGGGGTCTTCAGCCACAACTGGGTTGCCCCCCCCCCCACACACACACACAATTAAAGGATTAACTCGCTTGTTTTTCCATGTGTTGGAAATCCTTTGTGTTGTCCGTTTTATTTCGCAGTATAATTTTTTTTTTTGCGGTTTTATTTTCTTGTGAGCTCTATGAAAAGGGCAGTTGCTATTCCTGTTGCTTTCTTACACCGGCAAATGGTTATTGAGGGTTGAGATGTATTGCTTTAACGCAGTGTTAGAACGCAACATGAACGATGCTTTTGCTGGGAGCTTCTAGAGACCTTTATGAAAAATTGGAAGGCTTGGAGAGCATATTTATTCAGTTACTGCGGTTTGGGTCTCTATTATGTAACTCATGGGTAACTGTTTTAGTTATGAGTTATTGGGGTATTGATTGCTCAACTTTTTTTTATCCTCAGTAAAAAATGCACTCATTGTGGGTCTTTTGCTTTATGAAAGCTTTATACCCAGAGGTTTTATTTGAAACACACGTATCTTTTTTTTTTTTTCCGTTTGTCATAGAAAGCTTGAGGCAAGTTTTTTGCTGAGAGAAACGATATCCACACACTTATCGTGCATAAGCTGCGTTTATATTTTTTATTACCACTTTAAAGGAAATGTTAACTTTAGGATTGTATCTTTTCTTTAAACGTACATTTATGTGCATTGTTACATATATATATATATATATATATATATATATATATATGTATATATGGGTACACCATAACAGTAATTTTTTTATTTTATTTTTATTTTTTAAAAGACATAAGAGAAAATATACCTCTAATAGAGCAAGACAATGAGCGGTGAAAACATTTACCACCTCTTGGGTGAAGCGCCTGTGGATGGACAGGATAGGACAGCAGGGGATTATCCTTATACGGGGAAGTATACGAAACACTTGGATGAAATGTCAAAACCGGCCTACTCAACCTTTTTTGAGAAAGGAAAAGAATATGATGGTACGCACCCTCGGTATTTCAAACAACGTGATGCTATTATTGGCCCATCTGTCAATGAAAGTGTAGACCCGAAAAACTTTCTTCGAGTCGGAGGGGGTGTTAAATTTGTTGTTCCCCCTGTACTTGAAAAAAAAACATTTACAAAAGCTCCTCTTGATCTTCGTGGTCGCAAGGAGAAGGATAAGGATAAGGATAAGGATGCCAACTTTGCCGCAACATTTCCTTATTCAGGGCAAGGTAAGGTTCCTTCAGGTGTTGGTAATGATAAGGATACAGGAGACAAGAGAAGTGACAAAGAAAAGCCAACACTGGGAATGTTTTCTTCTCCAAACTACGCCGAGGGCCCAGGTGATGAACTGTATGGAGCAAGACTTGCAGGTATTGGGGGTCCTAATAGCAACTATAATGTTAAGGGAGGTCAACCAGGTGACAGTAATGGTAATCTGCAACAGGGCAAAGAAGGTCTTTATGGAGCTAGTGGGCTATCTGAGAGCTATAATGGTGCTGGAGAAAATGTGGATGATTTATATGGACCAGATGCTCTTGGGGGGAAAAAAGATTTTGTTACATCAAACATTATAGAAATAAGCAACCTGATACCGAAGCGGAGGAAGGACCAGCCAGAATATCCAACATCCCGCAAGTCGTTTGGGAGGCCTCCAGGGTATTTGGATCGTGTCAAAAAAGAAATACAGAGTGAGAAGGACTCTTTGAGAGCTTTGGAGCTTGCCCAAGCTGAGCGCGCCCGTAAGCAAATGGAAAAATATGTCTATCGCCTAGATGAGTCCGAACGTCTTGAGTTGATTGCCAAGCTGAAAACAAATTTGGCTAAATCAACTGCATTGCTTAACACAATGCCTTTTGCGAAGGACACAGTTTCTCAAGTGAAGCGAAAAGCGGATATTGAGAGTAAAATCAAGGAAATAGAATCCGCCTTGGCAAAACTCAACAAGGATGTTATCATTGTTTACCAGGACGACCCTGGGCATGAACAATGGGCAAAGAACGCTGCTTTAGCTGAGGCCCGACGTTATACAGACATTCCTGCAGCATGAAATGTTTAACAGTAAAATCAAAATGATGTACATATGATTCAAATGAAGTATGCGTTAATAAAAGGATGTGTATGATATATATTGTGCTTGTGTTCTTTTTGAAAAAAAATCTTTGGATGAAAGTTTTATTTATTTTTGCGATTGTTATTATTATTTTTTCCTGCAATCCTGACATCTTGCTTTCTATTTTACTTTTAAAAATTAAAGTCATATCTACCTCGTTTATAAACAAAATACGAAAATATATTATGAGACGCTTTTCAAAACTATATCCTTCTTGTTACCTTTTCACCCGGTGGAGGTCTGACAAAGCAGGAGATCTGACAGCACGGTTTGTGGACCTGGAGAAACGTGTTGAAGATATGGAGGAAGGGAAATCACTACAAAAGCTTGTACATTTTTACGCTTCCAGACCACTGCATAAGCTGAACGACTTGAATGAGGTGGTCTATTATTGCAGCAGACCCGACTACAACGCCGATATTTTTTGTCACATGGAACTGCCTGTCTTGTTATCGCATCTGATAAGAAGCATCGATATGTTTCCCTATGGCCTTAAGGCTATGCCATCTGTTCAGGCAGTGAGAAGCACGTACTTGGGCTCTTTTCAAAAAATGATAAAATGCGGCTTACCAAAGACGAAAGAAAAAATTGATATCTTTAGGGAGGTAGTAAGCGATATTGAAAAACAGCATGCAGAGAAAGATATTCTTCTCACACTAGCAAGGGGTCTTGCTGAGTTGAAAGATTTGCTAACAAGTCATCGTGTCTTTATCAACACACATAAAAATCCTGGTGTAACACCTACAGCGCTTCGTGAAGTAGAAGAGAGACTACGGGATTTGAATCCTCCACTAGACGATTTTTGCTTACGTATGGTATATTATAATTTTTTGTCACGTATGCTTTTAAACCTTGACGAATCACAAGGTGGTGAAAAAATTGGAATGGTAGATCTTCAAATTGACTTGGAAGATGTGGTTCGTAATGCGGTAGATGAAGCAAAACAAGTTTCTACTGAACATTACGGCGATTGTCCCGACGTAAGGTTTACTGTATCTAAGGATAAAAACCCAATGAAGTTTGCACATATGGGATCGACAATCTCGTATATAGTTGTAGAATTAATGAAAAACGCGTTTCGAGCGACTGTTGAATCTCATATGAAGCGCAATTCTTCTGGTATGGTGACTTGCGTTGACATGCCACCTGTTGATGTGTTTGTTACATTTAAAGAGGATGCACGGCATGCGTGTATTTGTATTTCAGATGAGGGTCTTGGAATGACACAAAGTGAAGTGGAGTTGGCAAAGACGTATGCGTTTACATCGGTAGAAAGGCCAATTTTACAGAACGAAGATGACACCGGTGGAGGACAAGAATTTTTTCCACTTGCTGGCTATGGATTTGGTTTACCCATGTCCAGAGTCTACGCACGATCATTTGGTGGTGACCTTGCTATTAGTTCAATGGAAGGATATGGGACACGCGCATATTATTATATTAAACTTTGATGGAGAACTCAAAGGAGCTTTTTTTTTTTTTGTTATCTTTCTACAGTTATCAGCTTAGTTTATGTAAGTTCTTACATTGCTGTGATTACGAATACACAAACAAACACACACTCACACACTATCTCTCTCTCTCTCTCCCTCTGTCAAACAAGCACATAAATAGAGAGAGGGGTAAAAAGAAGTGAAATGTGAGAAAATGGAATGCACGCATTCATATCAATGCATTTGTGTGTGAGCGTGGATATGAAATTTGCTTTGTTAAATTTTGTCTTGCTTTTGTATTAGCTTCTTTGATGCGTGAGATGTTCATTTTTTCTTTTTTGTTATGTTGACTGCGGATCCCCGCTGTGCACCATTACTGTCGTATATGACGATTTTGGGTATTCTGTCCGTACCTTTTTTGTTTATATATTCGAGTGAAGGGAGGGAGATAGAAAGTTTTTTTTTTTTTTGACGCCTTGTTTATCTTTAGTGTAGGGTGTTTATTTTTCCGTCCAGTTAGGTATTTTCATTTCATATGGATGACGGAGATGCTGATGAGTGTTTTACACACACCCCAATGCCATGGAATTTGATGCTAGGATATGAAAAGACCGATGCTATCGTTCATCTCTGCCGTAAGTTATCTTTTTTTCGAAGAGACCGATTAACTCTTAGCGAGCGAGAGCTGGTTTTGTGCTCTTCAGGTATGGATAGTGCGTCAATGGATAGCCTTATAATTTACGGTTCTGTTGGAAGTGCGCGTAATCGTGCTTTTTTGCATCTCCTTCGTTTGGCGCGACTTACTATGGTAGGTGATATGGCATCTAACGTTGTCGTTTCGCCTCAAGTTGGAGATGCTGTTCCGAATATCATGCTTTATCCTCTTGAAGAAACAGGCCAAGTGCGAAGCCATCGTCGGTGGAATTGTGTTTTTTGGGCTATACAGTGTGGCATGTTTCGAAAGATCGGGCGAAGGCGTGAACTGGTCCAACAACATGTAGAGGAAATTAAAAGTCTAGCTCAAGGGAATAGCGACTTTGAGTTCTCAAAGACGGATGAAATTCCTGCAGTGCATAAGGAAATTTTTTTTCATGAATTTTGCAGTCTTCTTGAAGTGGAACAAGAACAGCATGTGCCACTAGATCTTTTTCATAGTGCTTGCACTGAAGAACGTGTCAGTATCCCTTCTGTAGTCTCAAATGTACCTACTCTTTTAGTTGTATGGGCTAGTTGTGATTCTTCATCGATACAGTGGCTTAAGAAAAACATATTTAGTGTTTCAGAATATGGGGAAATGAAAGACTGTGTAAAACTTTTAGCTACCTATATTTCCTCAACAGAAAATGATCCTTGGCTACGAACCGTAATGCGGTTTGTGAAGGTACCTGAAAGAAGTGAGAGTCCTGATCAAAAAGCACCTCACCGTATCCCGAAACGTTCTCAGATTATTTTAATTAATGTAGACCATGATAAGAATTCTGCTCTGAAGTCTTATCAAGAACTTCTTTCGTATATGCATGGGTGGTCAAGTCCAGAAGTCTCGTTGATGTCTCTCTGGGCAGGTTCTGAAGGTCTCCGGAGTGAAGTAGCATCTGCGTTTAATGTTACCCAACTTCCGTTTTTTGTTGTTTCTACGCCTACTGGTAACCTAGAAAGGAAAATAGGTGAGGGAAGATATCCCCGTTTTTCGTTTTTCTCTTCGCGTGGGGAGGAGGAATCAGCCCAGAATGCATCAAATGATAAGGGAGATCCAATTGGAATGTGTGGCTCAAATTCAGAACTTTTAGATTGGCACGCAATTGAACAAAAAGAGCGAAAGCAAATATCTAGTAGCCTTTCGAATTTTATATCTTCTGGTGGCCCTCCTTTGCGTTTTGAAGCTCGTGTTGATCGATGTTATTCGTCTGGAGATTCAAAGACATCCTGTAATAAAAAAAATTTGAAAGTGGAGAAGACTTCAACCGTGCGTCTTTCTGGTATAATTTCGACAATTGATATATTGAGGATTAAGGACGAGCTCCTCTTTCTTTCTCGCGTGAAAAACTTTGTTTTTGATGTAAGAGTTATAGAGGCCTCTGCTCCTATTTTAACAGAGCTGAATCCAATGACACCAACGCGTTACGTTTATGGAACTTCACGAAATGTTACTTGTAGTGAATGTCGTGGGGTTGTTTTGATAGATGACGATAACCACTTTCGCTGCATACACTGTGATCAAGATGAAGGAGTTATTTGCCGAGGGTGCTTCAATGATGGAAAACATCCACAGCATCATATACTTTTGCGGGTACCCAAATACGCAGAAACAACCCTCCATCTTCTTTGGGGTTGTTCAAATGTTGAACCTTTAAGACTATACTATGGAAAATTGCTGGGTAATGTGTCGGATACACATATTGGTGTATACTGTAATTCTTGCGCAAAGCTTATCCAAGGTAAGCGGTGGAAGTGTGCGCTGTGCTACGAGTATGATTTGTGCAGTCAGTGTGATGATAAAATTAATGGTAATGAATCAAAGAAGAAATCAATGTTGTCTTTTGAGACTTCTGAAGCTCGAGATGCTACGTTTGGGACAGCAAAACCTCACTCTAAAGATCACTTTTATTTATGTATTCGGCGTGGATGTGGAACCAAAGGAGATAACATTCTAAAACCTCTTTTGGCGTTGAATCCTCTTGTAACTTTACTTAGTTAGATGTGTAGGTCTATTTCTTGCGTTAGTGGTACTGTGCAGCCACTGAAAGGAAAAAAAAAATGTATTATTTTTACTTGTGTGTTCGTTGAAGTTTTTTTTTTAAACGGGGCCGATGTGTATCACTCCTGCATTGTGTATATAAGGGCACTTTTATTCTTTTTTTTTTTTCAATCAGTCTGTTGGAGAGAGGCACGAATATTGTCATGTTTGTGCTATTTTTTGCGCACTTCAGATGGCAAATAGCCTTCTTCTTTCTTAGTTATTCCTTGATACACGGAAGTTTTTGTTTCTCAAGAAAACAGAGTTTTCTGGATAGTTTTTTAACAATTTTTTTTTTCTTTGTCTTTCTTATAATGTTTACTCGGCTTTTGATTTTCGCAATTCTTTTTTTTGATAAATTTGTTATTTGTGGTAGACGCTGCGACGCTGGGAAGTGTGGACCGTTGACATAAATCTACAGTGTGTGTGACATAAATGGGATGCAAACAGACTCATGGATGTAGAGAAGGTCGACCTAGTAAAAGTGCTAATTTTCGACCGATCTGTGCATCCAATATACTATGTGAATACAAAGTGAAGAATCCTAGTGCAGTGGGTCATCAAAACGTGATGGATAGCTCTGTACCTCAAAGGAAATGCAAGCGGAACACCGACGATGACGCCGTGCCTAACTCTAGAACAGCTCGTGACACTTCACCGCGTTACAAGCTGGTCACATCAAAGCCGCTTATGAGATACCCTTCAAATCAACAACCTCCTTCTCAATCTTTGCCGTCATGTACTACGTCACACTCTGGAGTGGATTCTGAAGGACCTCCCCCCAGGGAGCCGTTTGAAAGTCGGGATGGGAAGAAGCTATTCACAGATGTGAACAGTGAAGCATTTCTGCGTGCCACCTCAATGAGTGATACTGAAGTTTATGATTCTTTCGTGTCAGATGGAAGCGATAGTTCCAACACACCACAACTTTTTCACATCGGCCCGACTCGCCGGGCGGAAGAGCGATATGGCACATGGGAATGGTGGTATGAACAAATCGAACAACTGCGCTTAACAAAAGACTACCTCTGCCGCACCAAACTGCAGGACATCCCAAACCGCCTCGCACGACAGTACGAGCTTGATAAGTGCCAAGTTGAGCTTGACATGGGTTGGTGTTATATGGAGCGCTCTGCACCATACGTTATTGGACGTCTACTCGCAAGTCCGTTTCTAAATGAAATTCGCTTGATCACGGCATTGCGGCTTGATGGTAATTACTTCACAGATGAAGGATTCGGTAACATGCTCGCCGTAATGTGTGAGGCGAACAGATACAGGCCGACTCTTCCTTTGCTGAGGTATTTGTACCTTAACAACATGAATCTTGACCCTTGCAGTGTTAAAGGAATACTTTTCTACCTTTTCCCCACGGATTTAGACAGACTGAACCCCAAAATAGCAGGTGAGGCAATTGGATTACCATCGGAAGCGTACGCAACTTCAGGCATTGCTCCAAGGACTCCGCTCTTCCCATCACTTGAGGTCTTGAGTCTCTGTGATAATCCAGGAATCGGTAACCAGGGTCTCGCTGAGCTGCTGCGATGCTTCATTGCATATCATTTTGAAAAGCGTTCTCTCTCTGTAGTTGATCTTTCAAGGTGTTCGCTGGACGAAGTTGGAGTGCAATATCTACGCGAGTACCTTGCTCTTCTGCCAAATATGCTGGAAAGAATGGAGAGTATTGTATTTGTAGCACGCTTTGTTCTTATTGGGAATCGCCACAGCATAGACCGTAGCAGTGAAGTGTGCTCTACTGAAGATGTTACACTTGTTTTGTAAATGTATAGGTCAAAAGAAACTTTTTTGTACAGCGATGGTCTGGGGAGCGCGGTTTGTTTAAAAGAAAAAAAAAATGGAAAGGGGCAAATAGTAAAAAACAACAAATTATTAAAAATCCCCTTTATCTTCTTTTTTATGTGTATTTTAGATTGCTGCCTTATTGACGCAAATTTATCATTTAGTGCATGCTCTTCATTGTACACAACAAAATTGTACCTTTCTCTCTTTTTTCCCGTGACCGCTGAAAACGATAGATAATACCCACTTTTCCGACGGTATATATGATAGAGGCAAAAGAAAAGAAGAAAATGGGGGAATTAAAACCATTGAAAAAGTTTTCTTTATTTTTTTATTTTTTTATTGAAAAATCTACACCAAAATATGTACGTGTTATCCGTTTTTTTTTTTTTTTTTATCTTTTGGTTCTATTTGGAATTGATGATGAAAGGAGTGGGTCCTTTTATAAGTTATTAAGTGAAGGCTTAAAAACAGAAGTGAACCCATGCTTCGCATAACTCGCCCGACACGTACGTTCTCACAGGAGACGTTTCACCGCATGAGCAAATATATAAAAAGTCGCAATCCAAACGAAAAGTATTTACGGACTGGACACATTGTTTTGGAAACTTTAAAGAGATATCACGCATATGTGTTGGCCTTAGTCTTTATTTTGGGTGTGACCTGTTATGACCAAATCAAGCACCCGGAAAAGGTGCGGTTACCCGTTCACGACGGTCGCTCTCTCGTTCTGTAGAAGAGACGTGTATCAGCATCTCTGGATAGGCATGTTTTTTTCTATAATTCTGCTATTTGTGTCAATCTTTTTTTTTTTTTTTTGTAAAAAATCTTTGATTTGACTCTCATTGCAAAAGTGTGGAGTTCGGAAAAACGTTTTGCAAAATTTCTGGAAATTACTAGTAGGCTGAAAAATGTAAGATTAAAAGTATATTATGGTGATGATAATTGTTATTATCTTCTGCATATATATATATATATATGACATTTCTCTTGCATGCACTGCATTCTTTTTTTTTTTTTTTTTCTTTTTTTACACACACACACATATGCAAAATTCGGAGTCGTCAAGTTGAACTGTGCCCTTACACTTTCTGAGGGTATGACAGACAAACTCGCTCAAGGGAATCTACCGTTGTCATCGGGGCCTCTGACGAGCTTCCTCGAGTTTATTCCATTGGATGTGGACATTGAGAAGGCCCGACAAATCTCTATTAAGGAGAAAGGACTAAAGGTAATTCCACCAAAGATTGGTGTGCTCTTGAAAGAGGTGCGGCGAATTGATCTTTCTTCCAATGACATCAGAGATATATCGCCTTTAGCGACGCTAACCCATTTAAATTACATCAGTCTTTCTAAAAATCCAATGCTGGAATCCATCGCACCACTCTCCTCTGTCCAACTGAGTGTGTGTTTGTTAGCACACTGCAATATTCGTTCGCTTCGAGGTCTTGAGGGAAGTGCTTCGACACTTAAATCACTTGTCTTAAACGACAATAGTATAATTATTCAGTCGCCCACAGGTGCTATTTCGGTGTCTGGCAATGCAGAGAGTGTCGCGTTGGCAGTTGAAAACTACAACATACTCGGGGGATTACAGGCGTGTGAGACCGTTATTCTTTCTCGCAATCGCCTCCTTTGCTCTCTGTATGATGCCCCATCTGCAGTTGAACCTGCCACTGAAGAGAATAAAAGCAAAGATACCAAACGGTCTACGAAGGATCTTGCCGAATCCCCTCACCATGAGCCGGATTGGGCTCATCCGTTATCTGTTTTTGAAAAAATGGCTCAGCTGAAGAAGTTGTCGCTGAGTGAGTGCGGCCTGACGACACTGCCATCACGTTGGTTTTTGCCAAAGGCGACAGAACTGCGTTTCAGCAAAAATGCTTTGCGGACCCTAGTCCCGGAAGGTGTTATCTTTCGATCTGTGAAGATACTGGACGTGAGCAATAATGATCTTTCTGCGGCGGCAACGCTGCGACGGTGCCGGTTTGTTCGCCAGTTGAGTATTAGCGGTAATCCATTCTTAATGGAGGACAGGAATGATGCGGCAAAGGAGGATTCGTCACAAAAATTTTCTCCTCGGCTTATACACTTCCTTACCCGAATAATGCCTCACCTTGAGGTGGTGGATAGTATTCCCCTTTCTTCGTTGAAACGGAAAGAAACCAGTAGTTCTTTGAATGGGATTAAAGAAACAGATAAAAGTGGCGTGTATGATCAGCATGATGATGTATCCAAGAATGACGCAGGAGAAGCCGCTCATGGGGTACAAGCGGTAATACACACAAAAGCTGAGAAGAGACCTAGGGAGAAATATAATCCGAGTGATACGGAAAAAGATGTTGTAGTGGAGCCGCCTCAGGCTATGTTGGAGGCCGCACACACACCGTCAATTGTTCGACGTGAGCGTACAGATCTTCTTGATAAGCGAAAGGGTCGGTTGGCGGCTGATGGAGCGGTTGTTGCACAGCTCATCAATAAGCGGAAAACGGAACGGGCAGAATGGTAAGAGCACCAAGTAAGAGTTATTTGAATTACCTACACAGTTCTCGATGCGTTTGAGTGGCATGAATATTTTTATTTGGTATCCGCGTTTAAGTTTGCACATGCATATTAAAAATTGGGTTTATATATACATATATATATGGATAGATATGGATAGATAAATGTGTTGCTTTGCGTATGCCCTATTTTTGTCCGATATTTGATCATTTCCTCTCCTATTCTACTTGATATACCTGCTCGAATAAAACAGTAAAAACAAAAAATATGGAGTCACGGCTCCATAGCGCGAGCCGCGAGGAGCTTATTCAACACATCCTCACACAGAGGCTTCTTATCCGCAAACTGCACGGCCGCATCGTGGAGTTGGAGGAGCAGAACTCGGCACGTCCCCCAATGACCCGAGCATTCCACACGTTAAGCCAACCCGCGCCGCCACCGTCTACAACACTAGATGGACTGCGAGAGATCAATCGCCTCCTCCAGTCACACGCGACAGGGAAGACATGTCTGTCGCCTGATACTCACGCAGAGCTCTTGTACATTCGACATGAGCTGAGTGATGCGCTTAGGTCGAGTGAGCATTCTGTCGAAAGCATTGAGTCCTGAAATGTGCAGACGAGGACAATATCAGCAACAACAACAACAACACCGAAGCAAGAGTGTTCTATAGAAGAACTCTTATCACCCCCAAACAGTTGTCTCAGAGGGCATTCCCACCTTTGTTCCTTATCGGATCCACATAGGGGCGTATCCGGTACGCCAATGAGTGAATCATGTATCCCACGTATAAAATGTGTATTGCTTTATTATTATTAACATTATTATTATTATTATTATCAGTTATTTGTATATGACTACAATGCGTCGTTTATATACTGCTCCCTGTAGGGGGAAGAGGGACTCAATCTTCACTAATTTTATCGTTTTCTTCTTCTATTTTTTTTTTATTTTATTGATACTTAAACCCATATACCCATGACTTATTGCGATGCTTGTTAAGTAATAGAGTGGCCTTATTGGAGGTCTAGCTATCTATGCAGTTTATTGTAGTGAGCGGAGACTGGCCCGCTTCGGTGTGCCTCGTTCCCTTTTCACAGCTTTGGCGGCACTCCGTTAGTGACGGCGGCGCTGGTGCCGACGGCCCGCGACGAATTACTGCCCCCGCACTCCTTCTTCTTTGTCAAAAATTACTCGAGGACGCGCCAAGCACCGGCGCCCGCGCGCCGCCGCAGCTGTCGACGTTTGGCCTCGCAATTGTTCGCTTTCCGACTGAGGAGCCGCTTGGGCCCGTCCGTCTCTTTACTCCTGCGAGCATAAATCACCAGAGCTTCGATGTCGACGAGCTAATGGCCCCGCGCGGCCTTGTTGTCTTTGCGTCGCGCTGGGACGCTCTGGAGGCTGCGGAGGCTCTCTGCGGTGCAAAGATTTCGCGCAGGGACAAGGACCGTAGCACTGCGGCTTTGCACGGAGAGCTACACGGCGGAAGCAGTGGCGAAGGCGCACGCATTCAGCCAAGCGGTTCAAGCAGTGTGAGCAGCGCAAGTAGTGCGGGGCGCCCGGCAAAGCGCACACACACATTTTCTCGCGACCGTAGCTCTCCACTACAGAAGTTCGGACGTCTGGAGACATACTTCACTTCAGTGGGTGCGGTGACGCTGGCTGATGTGAACGCAGTGAATCAGCTGTTGTTGTCCGGCGCCATTCGGCTGGATCCGCGAGCACGTGCGATGCTCTGCTTAGGTTGCGGTCGGCTTCCGACGCGTACGCTGACGGCGTCCTGCTGCGGTGCCATTATGTGCCCCGGCTGCGCGCCCTTGCGCTCGACGATTTGTCGTATCTGCGGTGAAGAGCCGAATACCGACCCGGAGAACCATCCGACACGCGATGCTGTGGTATTGCAGGCGGTTCGCGAACTGCGGATTCTGCACAATCCGCAGTCATCCTCTATAGCAGGCAGTATGGCGGTGAGCGGAAGGAAAAGTCTGCTACCACCGCCACCTATTGCTGGAGGAGGTGGAATAATAAAACCATCAGTTCTTGGCTTTATTGCGTGAAAAAGCGATTCCTATTGTGACATGATTAACGTGACATGAATTTTTTATTTTTATATTTCCTCTAAAGTGGAATTTTTTGTTGTTGTCCCTGCTAAAACTTTTTCTCGTTTTAATTTTTTTTTTTTTTTTTGCAAATGTGCATACCTGAGCAATAATAAACAAGATGCGATTCCAGAAATTTATTCAGGTGAATTCTTCCTCTCGCATTCGCTTAGCAGGAACGCACACCACGCAAGGCATAAATAAACCCGACAACATGAAACGCAATGCAAATCAAATACCGCCAGCTGTGGATAGTGTTTTTCGCTTTCCTGTGCCGAATACCGTGAGCACATCCGGAATTCCTAGAGCTCTGCCAGGGTTGCAGAAACAGGAAGCCCGCTCAGCGTTCAGGCAGTGTACCACGGCAACTGCGCAACAGGGCAATTGGAGAGGAAAAGCAGAATATACTCACAGAGCCTCGGGTAACAAATGGGAAAAAAGGCGTAAACCCACCGCGGCTCACCCAAAGACCCAAACTACACAAGAAAGTCTCCACAGTTCTCCAATTGGAACTCCAAAGACAAAACTTAACCTTCGAGTTCTCACTTTGTAAGTATTGTATAACGCTCTCCATATATATGCATTTTATTTTTTTAGTATTTTACTTTTCACAACGACCAACTACCCTAGTTGTTACTTTTTTTTATTTTTATTTTTATTTTTTTTGTAATACGACGTGTCTATTGATGGGTTTTTAATG